>OVBE01000548.1:0-48131 GCA_900406425.1 Iberis pinnata | reverse complement strand
AACCGAAATATAATTACAAAACGAAAAAAAAATCCTGACAAAATACGGGTTTCCACACACAAAGTCCCGATTCAAAAAAATTGAACAAAAGAAGAAAAGGAAGAAGAAAGAATAGAGAGATTGAAGACCATACAAGTTTTATCGGCGTTTTTAGACTCGAATCCAAACCATTGCTAACACGAAAGTTTCATCGCTTGATAAAATCCTCCAAAATTGATACTAAACGATTAAGGATTAAGAAGATCTTGTCAAAATGCAAGCGACGAGATATAGATTAAGGAGAGTGGATTCAGGAGGTTTTTCCCGCGAAGAAGATGAAGAAGAAAGATAAATAACACATGGGTAATATGGTCATTAAAAAGTGGCAAAATTGATTAAGTGATTTTGAAAATGGCAGGGGCGAAAAGTGGCATATGAAAAATGGCAAAAATATAATTGCCCCAAAATTAATTAACTAACATCTATGTTAGGTTTGCTATTCAAACTTTTTTAAATGTCATTATACTCTTTTAAATAACTAGGTGAAATTTGATTTTCTTTTGTTAATATCATTTCCTTTTTGGTTTTGAGGAATTCCTTGAAACCCCATCAAAAGAAGTTCAAATTTCAAAAATATCACACACTCCCAACTCAAATGTTCCAAAAATACCACAATCATAAAAAGTGATTTTTAAGGGTTTAAAAGTTAAAATTTTTATTTGGATTTATGGCTTAGTTTTAAAGGGACAGGGTTTGTTTTGAGATTTTAGGATTTAAATTTGAAGTTTTAAAACTATTTCAAATTTTTGTGGTATTTTTTGGAAAAATGTGGTATTTTGGAACTTTTGGGAGTGTATGGTATTTTTTGAAATAAACCTAGTTTTTGGTGGAATTTTTGAGAATTCTCCTTTTGTTTTTGGGTAGTCACGTCTTTCTTTTTTTCCTAATCTGGTTTTTTTGTCTTACTTATTTTTGGGGGGTCTAGGTTTATGGTTTAGGATTTAGGATTTATGGCTTATATTTTAGGGTTTAAGATTTATATTTTGGAGGTTTAAAATTTAAATTTTGGGGTTTGAGGTTTAAGGTTTATATTTTTGGGTTTAGAGTTTATACTTTGGGGTCTAGGGTTTATATTTTGGAGTTTAGAGTTTATATTTTGGAGCCTATGATTTATATTTTGGGATTTATGTGTTTATATTTTGGATTTTATTGTTTATATTTTGGGATCTAGGGTTTATATTTTGGTGTTTAGAGTTTATATTTTGATGTTTAGGGTTTATATAGGTAGTCTGGCTATTGTTTTTTAGTACTTATATTTCACTAATCAAATTCACTATTCTCCATTTAAATATATAAATATGTTTTAGATAATTTTAATCTTGTTAGATGTAAAAAAAGTTATATGTTTTTGAAACAACATTTTGATTAATTTAATTTATAAATAGAATGAAGGGGGTGAAAATTCATAATTAAAACTAAAAAAGAGAAAGAGAATGAGAGGGGTGAAACCAAGATAATAGTCTATAAAGATGTAATGTTTTGAAAAAACTAACATTTTACTTCATCTGTTAGATTCTTGAATACCAACCTACTCTTGATTTTGATTATCTGACAAATTCACTCAAGAAAAAAAAATCAATTTGTCATGTTCTTTAATTTTTAAAATGAACATTTTCATCTCTACCTACACTCCTAAATTTAGTCTTTTTCCATCTTTTTATTAATAAACAACATTACATTTTACACTTTTATCACAACAAAAGCACACAAATTTCAACTATTGAAGTTTGAAATTTCAGAATTCAAAAGCCCACAAACTCTAACTATTGAAGCTTAAAATTTTAAAATCCAAAGCCCGACTTACCGTGAAACAAATAAACTTACTACTATAGAATAAAAACCAATGATAAACTAGTGAATTGAAGACCATATTTGCTCAACAACAGGAACCGCGGACTTTAGAAGCAGAAACTCAATGAAGAGGACAAACCATGAAGACGATTTACCAATCACATCCACTTAAATCTACTACTTTATTCTTGTTAAAATTTATAGACTTCTGATATTAACACATTGCCCTTCTATTGGAGAAGCAAAATGGAACCTATAAAAAGGCTTATTGAATCCGTCAAAGAAGCCAGAGCCGAAAGAGTCGAAAGCAAAACGGCATTACAGCGGTAAGAAGGAGGCAATAATCGGTCAGATCTCAACCAAATATGATGATTAAATATGGTAAAGGAAGCGAAAAAGCTGCCTACTTGGTTCAAACATCTAAGATGATGAAGAATCGATCCTGAGATAGGCCTAAAAATCCATGTCAAAAGACAGAACATGAAATCCCCAAATCATAGTACCAAGCCATAAAAACATAAAGAGAACAAGCATAAAGAAACGCAAAGCAAAAGGTGGGAGCGAGTCAAAACACAGCCCGAGAAACCCACAACATCGAACACACCAAACGATGGCTCCAATACCAAACCGCGAAAACCATAGCCCAAAAGGAGGGCCTAATTCCTCTATTACAGAGCACTACTGAGAGAAAGAGTAGAACCTAGAGGAAGACCAGATCTGAACGGATGGACAAGAAGCGACACGTAGCGGAGATCGATGGAGGAGCTGATCTTAGATGGAAACCACTGTGCCGAGGACCGAAGGTCTGGATGCCGCTTCAACCGACGACTTAAAGCCCGAAGAACAGCACCTCCTTAAGCTAACAGAGTGGAACTCGCTCACCAACTCACCTCAAAACCAAACAAACACAAGAGGACTAACAGAAAAAACTAGAAAGAAAAAAGAAATTCGACACCGACACTGAAGGAGACGTCGGTGGCCGGTTTTCGGTCAGAAAACTTTTAACAGCGGGTAATGTAAAAGGATTCTTTAGTAGGGCTGGACGTTCAGATATACGAGCCCGATCATGTTCGGATTTTCGAATTTTCAACTATAGGATCCGTTCAGATATTTCAGGACTTCGGATCGGATTTGGTTCGGCTATCCTCGGGTTTGGTTCGGGTTTGGTTCGGGTTTGGGTTTGGATTTTCGGTTATTTCAGGGTTTTAGTTCGGTTTCAATTTTTTGGATTCAAATTGGATATAAATATCCAAAATGATATGAAATATCCGAAATGCAAAAAAAAAATCACTATCCAAAATACAAATATAAAATCAGGCCAAATACTGTAAAAATAAAGAAAACTTTCTGTCATCAACTCCAAATAGCCAAGTCTTAGTTTCTTAATTTTCTTCTTCTTGATGAGTATGAGTTTCATACTATGAAAATCAAAACGAGAATGTTACAAAGAAACATAAATATATAAAAACATAAAATAAAGAACAAGAATTAAACTTATAAAATATTTGATGATTAGTGTGAATGTGTGATTTCACAAAAAGAAAAAAAGAAGGAAGAAGATGAATCGACAATGTCGTCTAATGTTAGAAATTTTGAAATCTATTAGGGTTATTGGGCTCGGTTATTTCGGATATCCGAAATCCATTCAGATATATCTGATCGGGTTCGGTTATCCAAACTAAATAAATATAATATCCATACGAATATTTTATTCATCCGAACCCGAGTCGAACCCTATTTTCGGATCAGTTTCGGGTTCGAATTTCGGATATTATGTCCATCTCTAGTCTTTAGAGAGAAAACTCTAGTTACAAATATTTTTTTTAGATTTAGTCCTTTTTATAGGTTTTCATATTTTAGTTTGAATGGGTGTATAACATTTTGAGTTTGAACCAATATTTGATAAATACAAATTAAAACAAAAATCATATATTTTAAATGTATTTGTTTACTAATTGCAAATATATTATCTATTATATATAAGTTTAGTTGTACAAAGAAGGTTAAAAGAAGAAAAAAAAATTCTACCAAGAACAAGAACATTATAAGATTTTTCTTCAGGCACATAACAAAAGCATTTGTGAATTAGACATTTAGTTTGGAAATAAACCATTTTTTTATAGAAGTCTATATATAAAATATAAAAGATGGTTTTGCTTCATTTGACTAATTAATAAAAAAAAAATCTAGCATATTCAATCGAAGAGAAAATTAGCTACGGAAAACAACCATGGCAATGGCTTCTCCTCAATTGATCTCATCACTTAATTTCACCTGCTCTTCTTTTACACCCAGTCTCGCTTCTTCTTCTTTTTCATTTTCTCCGAAGCTTGTTCGGCCGCTTTTGAATTTTTCCGTGAAAGCTTCGAGAAAGCAAGTAGAGGTAATGGTATCAGTTTTGGTCAAAGTTTGGAGCATTTAGTGTTTATTTCGCTAAAATTCGAAGCAATTTTACCCAATTAACTTTCGATTTAGCTAATATGTGTCAGGTAGATTCTGAGCTTACACATAGAGATTCCATGTTCCTCAATATTTGAATTTTTGTTTTCTTCACATTCATCATTTGGTTCTCACAATTTCTACAGTTTTTTTGGTTTGAACTGATGTTTGTGGATGTGTGATGTTAGCTAGTGTTTGATGCTGACGAGAGACTGAATAAGATAGGCGATAGAGTAGACAAAGAAGCTCCATTGTCAAGGCTTAAGCTATTCTCACCTTGCAAGGTTAATAGACACTTCCTATTTACTATTTTCTTGAACCATCTCTCTTATTTTTGACCAAAGATTCAATGACATGTTTTATACTATTTAGATCAATGTTTTCTTGAGGATAACCAGCAAAAGGAAAGATGGATTCCATGATTTAGCTTCTTTGTTTCATGTAAGTTAGTCCTCACAATTTTAAGCTTTCTTGTTTCTCATTGTATCTTGATGTCTCCAGCATTGTCTAGGTGATCAGTTTAGGAGATACAATTAATTTCTCAATATCACCATCAAAATCTAAAGATCGTCTTTCTACCAACGCCTCTGGAGTCCCTGTTGATGCCAGAAATCTTGTAAGATGATGATTCTCTTGATTCTAATAGATCATCACTGTAGGTTGTGAAGCACTATTCTAATTCTCTGTATTTTGCAGATTATAAAAGCACTTAACCTTTATAGGAAGAAAACTGGTAGTCAAAAGTTCTTTTGGGTAAACATACTTGACAACATTGATTTCTTTTATGACTTTTTTTACTTGTAACATATTGCATACTCTATTAAAATTTAAAGTCTTTCTTGATGTGGATAGATTCATCTAGACAAGAAGGTTCCTACCGGGGCTGGACTTGGTGGTGGAAGCAGTAATGCTGCAACTGCTCTCTGGGCAGCAAATCAGCTTAATGGAGGTATTGTCACTGAGAAGGAACTCCAGGATTGGTCAAGTGAAATTGGCTCAGATATTCCTTTCTTCTTCTCACATGGAGCTGCCTATTGTACAGGGAGAGGTGAGGTATGCTTTGTTTAGATTTTTTTGCTTACCTTTGAGGAATTCTACAGTAATTAGCTTCGGGGTTGTAAACATGATGCAGCCTATCTTTTCCAATTTTAATCTAATTGCTAATGCAGATTGTCGAAGACCTTCCTCCTCCTTTTCCTCTTGATCTACCGATGGTGCTCATAAAGCCACGAGAAGCATGTTCCACTGCTGAAGTTTACAAAGTAATCAACTGAAAATGATGATTGATATTTGACTTCTAGAAGCTTTTGAGGATTTCATAGCTTACTTAAGCTTTTATTTTTCAGCGTCTTCGTCTAGACCAAACAAGCAATATTGATCCCTTGACGTTACTGGAGAATGTCACCAGCAATGGCATATCTCAAAACATTTGTGTTAATGATTTGGGTACAATCTCCTATCTTTTCCCAAGAATATAGTCACATCTTTAAATTTATAGATTCAGTATGGTACATTAACCAGGACTTACATGTTCTACACTTTTGACATTTCCAGAACTGCCAGCATTTACAGTTCTTCCATCTCTTAAACGCTTAAAGCAACGTATAATAGCATCTGGGCGCGGAGAATATGATGCAGTATTTATGTCTGGGAGGTATGCTTTGATATTATTATTATTATTCTACTAGTCTTCCTAGATGCATTAGAAGCTAGTAAAAGATCTTACTTGAATGTGTTAAGGTACTGTAGGAAAAGATTATTAGGTTTGTACTGTTGCTAATTTTTTTGGGGTAACATGCAAAACAGTGGAAGCACAATTGTGGGTATAGGTTCACCAGATCCTCCACAATTTATATACGATGATGAACACTACAAGAATGTGTTCTTGTCTGGTATGCTTTTCTGATGGTAATTTGGTATCTGCAAGTTAACAATAGTGTTTTACATTGATAAAAAGAGCTAATTTGCGGTGAACATGTTGCAGAAGCAAACTTTCTGACTCGGAAGGCTAATGAATGGTATAGAGAACCTGCTTCTGCAAATGCTACAACCTCAACCTCTGAGTCTCCACTGGAGATTTCCAATGAGTTGTAAAACCATATATTAAATCTGTTAATGGTTTTAGACAGTGATTGTTATAGAGAACTTATACACATTTATTACAAAACCAAACATAACCTCTTATTGATCCATGTACTTGTAAGCTTGGAAGAAAAATAGGCAAGTCGCCTACATTTTTGGGACGAAAAGATTCAACATATGAATAAAAANTTTTTTTTTTTTTTTTTTTTGTCACTTATGAAGGAGTAAGGAATTTAGAAAAAAAAAAAAAAAAGAGAGAGAATGTGAAACCGGTTTAACAACGCATCAATTTATCAACGTGTGGACAATTTTAAGGGCAAAAACAAAATATATTGACTATTTATTTTAAAACTAATTATAGTTAAAAAAATTTCTTGTATCAATTCGCGCAATCGGTGCAAATACTTCTTCAAAGTCAATTATTATTCATATCCCTTAGCTACTAACTTTGCTTTGTACTTGTTAATGCTTCCATCCGAGTTCTTCTTAATCTTAAAGATTCACTTTAATCCTATTAGCTTTACTTCTTTCGGTGCATTAACCAAAGTTCATGTCTTGTTTTTCTCGATTGATGCAAACTCATCTTTGCATGCATTGATCCATACTTTTTTTTTTTTGCATTTTCAAAAGTCAATGGTTCTTCATCAATAGTCAATAGTAATTCTTCTATTTCGGCATATTGAACATAGTCATCAAGATACTTTGGCCTTGTACTTATCCTTGATGATTTCCTAAGTTCAACATGAGAAACATCATCTTGTTCTTCTTCTTGATTGAAATTTTCGTTGATATTTTTTCCACTTGAGACAATATCGCTTGTTGTTAAGGTATTTCCACTTAAAACGTCTTCTCTTTCCCTCTTGATAGTGTCTTCATCATATAAATCTATGATCTCTCTTTCTTTATTGTCTTTGAACGTAAAATCAAACTCTTTATGTTCATTAGACTCTCTTTGATTATCTTTATCCCAATCCCACTTTTGATCTTCATTAAAAATAACATTGCGACTTACAATTACCTTTTTGTTTGTTGGATCATAGAGTCGATATGCTTTTGATCCCGGTTCTGTTCCAAGATAGACTACCATTCTTGAGCGATCTTCAAGCTTCTTTTCATGAGGTATATCAACTTTTGCAAAGGCTATACAACCAAAAATTCGTATATGTTCAACATTAGGCCTTTTTCCCTCGAAAGCTTAATAATGTGTTACATTTTTTAACGTTCTTATTGCAACTCGATTGATTAGAAAGGTTGCATGTCTAACTCCTTCTCCTCAAATAAAATTCGTAATATCCATGTGTTTTATTATACTTCTTGTCATCCCCATTAACGTTCTGTTTCTTCTCTCAACTATCCAGTTTTGTTGAGGAGAGGAAGGGGTTGTCGTGTGTCTTTTAATGCCAAAATTTTCACAGAAGTTTCAAAATTCTTTTGAGGAGAATTCTCCTCCTATATCAGTTCTCAACGTCTTGATAGTTTCTCCAGTTTCTTGTTCAACTTTCAGCTTGAATTTCTTAAACTTATCAAGAGCTTCTCCTTTTTCTTTTAACAAGATTGTCCACATGTATCTTGAATAATCATCAATAAGTAAAAATGTATACTTATTCTTTGCCACTGTTGAAGGTGAAATTGGTCCACACAAGTCGCCATGTACTAATTCAAGTTTCTGTTTAGCACGAAAAACACTTTCTTTTGGGAACAATTTCTTTACCTGCTTCCCAAGTAAGCATGAGGCGCATAGATCTTTCCCTATATGTATTTTAGGAACTCCTATGATCATCTCTTTATTCATCATACTCTTCATTAGTTCAGTTCCTATGTGACCAAGTCTTGCATGCCATTTTGTTGAATCACTTTATTTTATTGTAACTTGTAAGCACCTTGATTCGATCTTCTTCATCACCACCTTATACAACCGATTTTTTTACCTTATAGCCCTTGCTATCAGATTTCAGTTCTTATCATGTAGTGTGAGATAATTCTCCTTCATTCTCACATCGCATCCCGATTTAGTTTCTTGCTCACAACTTATAATGTTTTTTTTCAACTCTGGGATGTAGTACACATTAGCTAAAATCTTCTGACTTCCATCGCCACTTATGAAGATTATTGTCCCTTTTCCTTTTATGTCAATATGTGAGTCATCGAAAAATCTTACTTTTCCGGTTATTTACTTGTCAAGAGATTGGAAGTATGTAGGGTTTCCGGTCATGTGGTTGCTTGCTCCATTATCCAAGTACCACACATCTTCTTGATTTAAATTTTTTTTCTAAATCTTTAGGGTTTACATTCTTTTCATTCAAGTAAACCACTTCATTCTTTCCTTATTTGATGCATATAATCTCATGCATCATTAGTTCGTCAGCTTCTTGTGTTTCTGAATTACTGTCTGTTTGGGCTTCTTAAAGTTTGAGTAATCTATCAGGACATGACGATGCATAATGTCCCATCTTATTGCATCAATATCACTCTATCTTTGATAGTTCTTTCCTTCCTTCGCCTCTTCCACGAGCACGACCACGACCTCTGTAGGAAGATCGTCCTCCTCGACCTCTTCCTCTACTCTCATAGTTGTTTTGATTTTCATATTCATGTGTAGCTTCTTTTTTTGCATATAACAACTTTGATATATCATCATGAGTATCTTCTTCTTTAGCTATTCTTTCTTCATATGTCTTTATTCGTCATATGATGTCTTTAAAGCTTGTTTTATTCAAGTCCAGCACTTGCTCTAAAGAAGCTACAGTATGAATTTTCTCCTCGGGAGACTCGACATGAATTTCTTCACCATCTTTGGTTCGTCTATCTCAACCCTTAGCTCAACAGCTTTTGACGAGATTTTAGATAGTCTTCCAACAAAGTCATTGATTTTGTTTGTTTCTTTCATCTTAAGACGCTCGAAATCCGCCATTAAGGTTTGAAGCTTTGCTTCTTTTAATCTCTCAGCTCCTAGGTGTCTTTTTTTTATGGCTTCCCATACTTCTTTTGCAGAATCCAAATTCCCCACCTGAAGTACAAGAGCTTCAGATATGGATTCGAATAGCAATCCTAAAGTCATATCGTTTTTTCGTGTCATCTTGGGATCCTCCCTCTATTATGTCCCATATTTTTTTTATTTTAGCATGGGACACTTGATAGTGGTTCCTCCTCCTTCTTTCCCTTTCGTCATTGGTCTCTTGGAGTCTTCTTTTTTCACGTTTCCTTTCTCCATGATTCGATTTCAACCTTCGCTCTGATTGTAGAAATCATTTATGTGTGTAGGATTGTATTAAAGAACTCTCTTCTTTATTAACTTAAGAAAATATCTCAAAACCTAAGTTCTCAAAACCCTTAGAGGATATCACACTTTGATAACTCTCTTTATATAGATTCATGAATTCCTGAACCTAAATGAATTCCTTAATTCATAACAATTAGGATAATGCCATATTCTAGACAACTCATTAAATATAGGTATATTTAGATATCTCCTAAATATGTTCATGAATATTTTATTTCCTTTTCTTTTACTTCAAGATAACTTCAACAATTTAAATAGCAAAATTAATGGCCGGTCTGCAAAATTTTTCTCAAAAGATGGAAAAGAGGTTATGCTTAAATCGGTGGCGTAGGCATTACCAAATTATTTCATGTCCTGTTTTAGGCTACCAAAAGACCTACTACACAATTTTACGAGTGAAATTTCAAGTTTCTGGTGGTGCACCAAGTTTGGAGGAGGTGGTATCCATTAGATTGCATGGCAAAAACTATGCCTCCCGAAAAAACATGGTTGGTATCGGTTTTAAATCTCTAGATCTGTTCAACCAGGCCTTACTAGCCAAACAGCTCTGGTTGTTGTATACAAAACCCACCTCTCTATTTGCAAAGATCTTTAAAGGAAGATATTTTAAAAATCACCTACCATTCGAGGCACCTAAACCAACTAGACCGTCCTATGGATGGAAGAGTATATGGGGGATAAGCTTCTTTTTCATCAAGGTTTGCGGTGGAAAATTGGAGATGGGACCCAAACCAAAGTCTGGGAGGATAATTGGATACCAGGAGTACAACCGTACCCATGTGTTAGCAATTTTCCCCTGGTGCACTCGGACATACGCGTGGTCAATATGTTAAGAGAAGATGGGACAACATGAAGGACACCGCTTCTCCGTCAATTCCCCCCCCCCTTGATTATCTCAAGAATACAAGGTATAAGATCTTCAAGGGAAGGAACTGATAGTTATTGCTGACACTTCACAAAGAATGGCGTTTATACTGTTAAATCAAGGTATGAAAGGTTGGCATAAAACTTAGATGAGGAAATGGCTTTCTTCACTCAACACCTTTCGACTAGCTCTTTAAAGGATAAGGTATGGAATCTGAAAGCACCACCAAAGTTGAAACATTTTCCGTGGCTGGTTATATCAGGAGCGATTGCAGTTAATGACCATTTGGCCAAATGCAACATACGGGTTGATTGTATTTGCACATGTTGTGGTGAGAGGGAAGAGACGGTTAATCATGCCATGTTTACATGCCTCCTAGCATTCCAAACTTGGGTTCTCTCATCAATTCCGTCTAGTCAAGGGGTCTTCCCGACGACAAATCTTTTAGAGAATATTCAATATCTTTACTCCCATGGAAATTCTCTAATAAGAGAGTTTGTGACTAACGATGATTATTTATGGATTTTATGGTATAACTAAAAAACGTAGAATGATAAAGTTTTCAACGAGATAATTTGGGACCCACCATATATCCTAGCTATGGCATCAAAGGAGGTGTCAGATTGGATTAACGCGCACTCTCTCAGCCCGTTGTATAACCACCATGTCAAGTGGGTTTACAGTTTGCTAACTTTATTGCGAGTGTACCTCAGCGATCTATATTTTTTGTCGATGGTTCATGGAAACAGAAGGATCCTACCTGTGGCGTGGGTTGGATACTCAAGGAACATACATGATCCATTTTGATCATAGGATCAAGAGGTTTTCATCATGATCTCTCATCACTACATGTAGAGCTTTTGAGTCTTTTATGGGGGATGCAAAGTATATATATGATGGAGAGAACGTGTGATATCTCTTATACTGACTCAAAAGAGTTGGTTTCAATGATATCTCATCCATTGGATTGGCCGGCATATAGTTCAAAGTTACGCGATAACCTATGTTACCGAAGACTTCATCCAGATACAAAATTTTACCACTGTTCGCGGGTTCAGAATGATCAAGCGAACTTCCTAGCTCGAGCGGAAAGACGACGGTGACGAATATTCACATTTGTAGGCTCCACACTTCCTCCATAGATGGGTCGAGTGCCTAATGTAGTCTTCTAGTATCTGTGTTTTTTTAGTTTTATGTTTGTTTGATGACAAAAAAAATATTATAAATGAGAGTGTTTCTTGATAGTTGAGAGTAGATAATCATCTTGTGTGGAAATTGAAGACTTTAATGGCAAAACCCAAGACGCAAAAAGTGACAGACTACAAAACTTCATATTAAACTAGATTTAAGAGCATCTCCATTGAGAGTTTCTCATATAGGAGTTCTCAATATACATATGTGTAAGTATATATGAGTACTTCAAAATGATGAGATACCCACTCCAAAGTATCTCAAATTGAGATATTTTGGAGTGGATTTCTCATCATTTTGAGATACACATAATTAAATTGTATATTTACATATTTATGTATATTGTGAACCCCTATATGAGAAACTCCCAATGGAAATGCTCTAAAATCTAAACACATTATGAGATTGATGTGATTTTGTCATAAAGTATAAAGAAACAAATGTATATTGTAATTATTAGAGGATCCAACACAAAAACCCAACAGCCAATGTAATTAGGGTTTTCAATCAAGATAGAATGGTATATAAATCGATGTTTTGAAATTGTTGAGAGTAACTTTGAGAGTTGTTTCCAAACAACTCTCCTTCAATTTATTTTATTAATATTAATCTACAATTTTTGTGTTCTTGGTGACAGCCTAGATCTTTCAATCTTTCTCTTTTATCTAGCATAGTAAAACTTTAATAAGCTATTTATTTATCTTATTTTAGATTCTAATTTCCAAGCTCATATTAGCACTAAATCTATTCTTCTTTGAAAATGCCATCAGTAATTAAAAAAAATTTATATTTGAGTTAATCCAAGTGCTTTGTCTACTCGATTGCGGATAAGGTAGCATATGCTCTTCATTTTTTAGGAGAAAGTTTTTGAATAAATTTATGTTTCTCGTGACTCTTTTAAATTCAATTTAAAAAATATATATATATAACAAAATAACAGAACAATCTAATTTATTTTGGGTCTTTATATGAAGAAAGTAATTGAGCATACGTTATTATTTGAAAAATAAAAAAATAGATTTGTTGAATATCGTTGTGAACCAAAACAAAATAAAAATTCATTGAATATAGTTAGTATAAACTACATTACCACCATTTGTTGAGAAAATATTCAAAAAAATCATTCTTATCTATGTCACCACTTTTAGCCGTCGTTGTCACCATTTCTTCTCTCGTCCTCTTCGCTACTCGTGTTTCTAGTGACGTCATCAGACTACCTTCTCAAGCTTCTAAGTTCTTCCGTTCACCTTAGGATGATGATCTTTCGGGTGGTACTAAATGGGCTGTTCTTGTCGCTGGATCTAGCGGCTACTGGAACTACAAGCATCATGTAACAATTCGATTATAATTTTAGCTTGAATCGTATATGTTGAATCTGGGATCATCGATCCGAAGATTTAAGTTCGTATTTGATAAAGAAAGATTACAGCTCGTTGATTGTAGGCGCGTCGACAATATCGACGCGCTTAACAATCTTTACAGGAATTTAAGGCGCCGAAAGGGTTAAGGAGAAAAAGTGTTGAGTCGTCGAAATGAGGTCTGACTTCTCTCTAGAATTTTCTCTCTCTAAAAACCAACCCTCTTCCGCTTCGGGGTGGTCTTCTATTTATACCCGTGTCGTCATCATTGCGAGTGGTTAGCTAGGTCCTCTGTTCATGCGGCGATCTAGCTGCTAGGGGACTATGCGTCGCGCTAGAGAGGTGATAGGTGTACTGTTAGGCCGGCGGACCCACGTGCCTCGACGCGCCGGTGAGATGGGCCTTCACTTCGTCATTTTCTTCGTCGGCTTCGCACTGATGGGCCTGGGGAGTTTTGGGCCCATATCCTATAATAAGTTCCCCCTCCCCCCAAGTTCGTCGAGACCAACATAGGTGCAGTTCGGCGGACGCAATCCTTCATTCGGGCTCAATCTCAATAGGTCGCTCTTTAACTTGCTTCGTCGTTATCCCGAACAGTGCGCTTAGGCGAGCTGGCGTTCCTAACGGTTGGCGCTGGGATCGAGGATGATTGGCTTCATGGGGAAGTTTCTCTTTGCCGGTCATTCGTCTCTTTGCCGGTTCATCTGCCGGTGAATCCTTTGGTTGCTGCTTCGTCTCTCGGTCAAATTTGACCGAGACGCTTCGTCTTCCGGTTTTTCCTCTATATATACCCCATTGCTTCTTCATTGTCCCTACTTCGCATTTCTCTGATCAAGGTATACTTTTTGCTTTCCCTTCTCTCTACTCTCTCTCTAGCTTTCCTTAATATCTTTTCGACGCAATGGGTTGTGACCTCATGAACCTGGACGTTGGTAGTAGTACCAGTGCGTCTGAAGAAGTATCGTCAAGTCAGCCGGCCGAATCTTCTGCGGGCAAGTCAGTTCGTAAGACAGATCCTACAACGAGTACCTCGTCTGATGAAGGTAGGGTCGCAGAAGCGGTAAAAGACGCGCCTAAGCAGCAGGTCGAGGTGGCGAGTAAGACGAACTCCCTTATTGATCATATCAACGCGATCCCGCTGTCGGTAAAGAAAGAATCTCGAGGTAATGCTGCGCAGGATGATCCGATGGACATGGTCTCGCTGACCGTAAGGACGGAAGTGCTTGCGAAGAGGCGTGCTGCATTGAGATCTTCTAAACCTAAGAAGAGGGTTCCCCCGAGTGGCGACGCCACACAGAGCGCGTCGATGCCTACTTTCGAAACGTTTGTTCCTCGACCGGACGGGGAAGGTTCGTCTGCTCTTCCTCCTTCGGACATCGACGATATGACCAGGGTCAAACCTTCGATCATGACGAGAGCGCGCCTCCAAAAAATGTCGATCGAGTGCGGCTTCACTGATCCCAACCTTGTTTTTCGAGTTCCGGGTCCAAGGGAGAGACCATGGGATCCGCCGCAAGGTTACTTCACCGTCTTCGAGGATTACTTCGCATGTGCTCGACTATGGTTTCCGATTCTCAAGGTTTTCGTCTCTTATTGCGCGAAGCGTCGTATGAGCATCTCACAACATAATGTTGCGTCTATTCGCACTTTGGTGAGCATGCTTTTCTTGGTGGCTGAAGTTGGGGTCAAAGTCTATAGCGCGTTCTTTGCTGATGCGACGAGATTCTCCACTGGTACAAGAGTAGTCGACAAAGTTCGTCGTCCTACGGGAATGTTTTATGTGTCGTGGAAGAATCAGCATAGGGTCGTCGGTGGGGTGCTAAGGAAGATATGGGACTGGCAACGTCGATGGTTCGTCGTGAAGGTCAACGACGCATCTGTGCCGCCTTGTGCCTACAACTATTCCATGAGATGGAATATGCGCGTTGGTAGAGCTTCGTGTTGTCTTTGTATTTTCCTTAGTTCGCACTAACATGCTCGTTTTTTTATTGCAGATCGCCCTTTGCCCATCAGGAAATATTCTCCCGGGTTTTTCGAGAATATCAGGAAGATCCAAAATCTAGGACTGACGTTGTGGAAAGACATTACTCGGGAGAAACTCACTGAGCGTCGACCCATCTTTGCTAGAGGTGTGTTACTATTACTGCGTCCGTCAGGATTCTTCGCATTGGGTCGTTCTTAACTTGTTTTTCCTTCTTCTCTCAGTTGATTGGGACCGATGTCCAGTATCTCGGCCAACGAAAATGTCATCGTCGTTCGTCGAGGAGTTGAGAGTCGCGACTTTGAAGAAACAGGCTGAAGCTGCGGCCAAGTTGTTGCAGACAGTGGTGGTTCCTGAAGCGGTTGAGGAGTTTGAAAATGCGGACGGGGAGGTCACGGAGGAGAGAGTCGAGGAGTTAAAGATCGCAGAGGAAAATCTCGTCGAGGCGGCTGCTGCGGCCGCTCTATCCGAGAAAGCTGCTGGAAAAAGGGTTCTCCAAGCTTCACCCACGAGGAAACGGACCGCGGCCGATGAGTTCAGGGCGCAGAAAAGGGCTTTTAACGCTACGTTGGTGATTAAAGAACCAATTGATGCTCCTCTGCTGAACGTGGCGCCAACTGGGCCGCTTCCTGCGGCGAACACTGAGCCGCTCCCTGTTACGAACACTGAGGTCACTGTTAACGAGCCTCGAGCTAAAGAGCATTATATCTTTCACGTCGATGTGCATGGCACTCAGTAGGTGGGTGACGGGATCAAGGAAAGCAGCTTCGAAGGTACGGGCGATGAGGCTTCAGATCATGGTGGATCGCAGTTTTTGGAGGATGCTGAGAGGCTTCCCTTCAGTTTCCATTATGATGACGTGCTTAGGATGCACGAGGACCCTATCGCTTGCGGAGAGCTCGTGAGTCAGCTGATCCCTTTTACTCCTCCCGACCCGTCGACAACGCAGGATCGATCCAACGAGATATTCGACGAGTTCTCCTCGTCTTTCATTAGGGTAAGTTTTCTTATAAGTTTGTCCTTTCATCGACCCTTGTTAATCTGCCTTTGTTTGCGCAGACTGGTCAGATGGCGAACCACATGTTCAGGTGGTTCAGAGCGAAGATGCGAGTTGCTCGCGAGGCTGCTATAGCTAATCGTGAGAACGCGGACAAGTACATCCGGCTGTATCGGGGCGAGAAGGAGGCTGCTAAGAAGTTGGCCGAAGTGGGTAAGACGCTTGAGGCGCAAGCGTCTGACGCGTTCGTGATGGCTGAGAGGACTAACGCAGTCACGAAAGCTGCTGAAGCAGAGTGTAACGCGTTTAAAGTTGAAAGGGACGGCTTCGTTGTTCGCAACGAGGGTCTAGAACGTGAAATGTAGAAGCTTATCGAAAAGAATCAAGTGCTTTCCACTCGCTACGATGATGCAAACAAAGGGAGGTCGCTTGTGATCAGGAAGCACGGTTCTTTAGTCAGGCAGGCTGTCGCGAAGGCTGAGGAGACTTGGGTTGCTTCCGTCGATGCTCTGTCAGAGAAGATTCGAAAACACTTGGACGGAATGCGTGAAGCTTGTCCGCTGGACGAGGCCATTGCCTGTTTCACGAAGGCTGGTGATCTCTTTAGCATGGTGGTCCGCTTTGGCGGTACGGTCCCCGATTTTCTTCGCGAGTATCTCGCAGAAAAGCTTGACAAGAAGCAAAAGGCCCGAGATTTGATTGAGGTATTCGAGCTTATCGCGGAAGACCTTGCTTGCCCGATAAGGCCGTCGGAAGTGGTTGTCCAGACAGCCGATGATCCGGGTTCGTCGATCCAGCCTGCTGGGGAAAATGACGAGGACACTAAAGCTGGTGAAGCGGATGATGGCGCAGCTTAGGCCTTTTATTTTTCTCTGTTTTCTTTGTTTTTTTATTGTTCTTTCGTTATTTTGGCCACGATTGCGGGTTGTAAAAACTTTTTCTTAATGTATTGCGCGCTTTCAACTTAGAGCTTTGGTCTAGTTTCGTTTTATTGCGACTTATGCCTATCTTTTCAAATTGGAGCGAGGCTGCGTTAGCCTCGGCTTATTTATGTGTTCCAGCTCATCGATGATCTTGCGAGTCTAGGCTCGACTTATTAGGTACTCATCATTTACTGGAACATGCGAGGTTTCAGCTCGGCTTTTCGATTGCCAGTGTTACTGCGTATTAATTTTTTCCTTATTCCCATAGTTATCGTTTAGCTAGAACGTCACTGCGAACCCGTGGCTCGGCTTTTGATTATTTTTTCGAGGGTTATCTCGGCGAGACTGGGCTCGGCTTTGGTTGAATTATTATATACAAGGTTTACCTTGGCTTTGTTTGATTCGCGCGANATCTGTAGTTCAAGGCGCGGTCATACCTGATTCAGTAGTGGTAGAGTTTGAGGTGATGAGCATTCCAGGAGCGCGGCTGCATTGTTCTGTGTAGGTCGGCTAACTGGTAGACGCCTGGTTTGACGATCTTCGTTACTTGGTAGGGTCCTTCCCATCTGATGCCGAGTTTACCTGCTGTGTACTCTTTAGTGTTGTCAAAAACATGACGGAGGACCAGATCCCCTTCGCTGAAACGCCGCATGTGAACGTGTTTATTGTAATAACGCACCGCGGCCTGTTGATAATTCTTGGTTCTCTTCTGCTTCGTCTAGACGATCGTGTAGCATTGCGTCGTTCGTGTCGGAAGGTACCATGGCTTCGATGTCGTGAGCAAGAGAGAATGGGGTTTGGTTCGTCGCTCTTCTTGGCGTCGTTCGGTGGGACCAAAGTACTCCTTCTAGTTCGTCTGCCCAAAGGTCCTTTTTCTTCTCTAGTCGCTTCTTCAAACCGTCGACGATGGTCTTGTTGGTTGCTTCGGCTTGACCATTCCCTTGTGGGTATCGGGGGGTCGAGTGGCTGAGGTGAATCCTCCATCTTGAGCAAAAGTCTTCGAACTGATGTGAACAGAACTGTGTCCCGTTAACTGTGACGATTTCGTAAGGGAGTCCGTGCCTGCAGATGATATACTTCCAGACGAAGTTATGCACTTGGGTGTCATGTATTTTTGCGTATGATTTGGCCTCAACCCATTTGGTGAAGTAATCTGTCATGACGAGGAGATATTTCCGGCCGCGAGACGAGGGCATTGGTCTGACGATGTCCATTGCCCATCGCATGAAGGGGTATGGGGATGCCGAGCTACGCAGGAGTTCAGTTGGTTGGTGGATATTTGGGGCGTGTCGTTGACAATGTTCGCACTTTAAGGCGTATATATGGCAGTCTGCGATCATGGTGGGCCAAAAATGTCCATGTTTCTTGATCTTTAGTGCCAAAGCGCGGCCGTTGGACTGATTACCTCCTACTCCATCGTGTGTTTCACTGATGATTCGTTCCTTTTCGTTGGGGCTGGGGCAAGTGAGCATGACGCCCGTCGAGTCACGCCTCAGTAGATGTCCATCCATCAACATGTAGTGGGCTGCTTTCGCCTTCAGTCGCCTTGCCGCCCATTTGTCTTTAGGTGCAGTTCCGTCGGCTATGTATAGCTTGATCTCGCCACGTCAGTCGGCGTTTGGAGCTTCGTGATCAGCTCCGAATTCGACGTCGTCTTTTGCAATGTCCTGATCGTCGATGAAATGGACGAAGTCCAGGCTTATGCTTGGTTTCCCGATTTCTTCGACCGGTATGGTGCGGCGTAGGTTGGAATCGCTTGCTAAAGTTATTGTTGACGATTTTGAAGTATTGCAGCTCCCTTGCTAGGTGTTGGACGACGCGCAAATATGCGTCCATCCTCTCGCTTTTTGCCTCGTAGTCTCCCGAGAATTGGCTGGCGACGAGCTGTTAGTCACATAATGCTCGTACCTGCGTTGCTCTAACGCCTTTAGCCAGTTTGAGTCCTGCTATAATAGCTGCGTACTCTACTTCGTTGTTAGACGCGTTGAAACCGAGCCGAAAAGATTGTTCCAGTACCTCGCATTCTGGAGACTCCAGTCGTATCCCAACTCTCGATCCCCGTGAACAAGAGGATCCGTCAACGTGCAACATCCAAATTTGGGGGGCCTTTGTGCCTTCGATTAGCTCCGGTGGTAGCTCGGTGATAAAATCTGCCAACACTTGAGATTTCGCGCTTCCGTCCCCTGAAGTCGATATCGTATTCACTCAGCTCGATGTCCCACTACGCCATTCGTCCTGACTGGCTTGGGCTGTGAAGGATGGCGCGTAAGGATTGGGCTATTAGGACTGCGATGGTGTGCGAATGGAAATAGGGTCGAAGTTTGCGCGCCGCGATGACGACAGCGTATGCGAGCTTTTATAAGGTTGGATAACGGATTTCTGCGCCGTCTAGGGTTTTGCTGGTGTAAAATATCAGTCGTTGCTCACTGCGGTCTTCTCTTACGAACACACCGCTGACTACCGTCGTGGATACTGAGATGTAGAGGTAGAACGTCTCCCCGTCTTCAGGTTTGGCTAGTATGGCGGCATGGATATGTACTCTTTTAGTTCTATGAACGCCTGTTCGCACTTGTCGTCCCAGTCGAACTTCTTATTGCCGCGCAGCAGTTGATAGAATGGAAGGCACCTATCCGTCGCTCTGGAGATGAACCTATTGAGCGCCGCGACTCGGCCAGTCAAGCGATGTACTTCTCTCGTGCTTTTCGGCGAAGGTAGGTCAATAAGCGCCCTTATTTGCTTTGGATTTGCCTCTATTCCCCTTTGCGTGATGATGTACCCGAGGAATTCGCCGGAGGTGACGCCGAACGTGCACTTGGTCGGGTTAAGCTTTATTTCCTACTTGTTGAGGATGGCGAAGGAGGAGCGTAGGTGCGCTATGTGGTCCGTTTTTGACAAATATTTGACGAGCATATCGTCGATATAGACCTCCATCAACGTCCCCAAAAAATCAGCGAACATACGGTTGACTAGCCTCTGATACGTCGCGCCAGCGTTCTTTAATCTAAATGGCATGACACGGTAGCAGTACGTCCCTCTGTCTGTTATGAAGGCCGTTTTTTCTTGGTCGTCGGGATGCATTGCTATCTGGTTGTATCCTGAGAAGGCGTCCATGAACGAGAGCAGTTCGTTTCCAGCTGTTGCCTCGACGAGGCGGTCTATGTGTGGCAAGGGGTAGCTGTCTTTTGGGCAGGCTTTGTTCAGGTCGGTGAAATCGACGCAGACCCGCCACTTTCCATTTTTCTTCTTTATTACAACCGGGTTTGCTAGCCATTCGGGGTACTTGACTTCTGTAATGGATCTGGCGCGCAGTAGTTTTTCCACCTCGTCGTTCACCGCTTGCGATCTCTCTGGGCCCAGCTTTCGACGCTTCTGTCTGATTGGTTTGACCGTCGGGTCGACGTTGAGCTCGTTGCAGGTGATGCTGGGATCGATGCCGATGATGGACTCGAGCGTCCAGGCGAATAAGTTAGAGTTCTCTTTGATGAAACTGATCAGCTCGGCTTTAATGGTTTCATCGAGCTCGTGGTCGATGCCTACGCACCGTTCTGGGTTCTCCACGTTGATATTAACTTGATCGATGGTTTCATCATGTTGCTCGTCGATGGTCACGCGCTCTTTGGGGATGTCCGGTCTCTTGGCGCATCCCAACTGTATTTGCTATAATTCGCTACTTTTGCGGGCTTTATGCTCCGCGATAAAATACGTTATTACCGCTCGCTGGTTGCTTCTTAAGGTCACTGTCCCCTACGCCGTTGGGATCTTGACGCATTGGTGGAAGATCAAGACTGCAGCCTTAGTAGCCGCGAGCCATGGGGTTCCCAAGATGGCGTTGAAGATTGGATGCTCATCAACCACCTGGAATTTTGTTGTGATGATGCTTCCTTCGGCTCGGACTGGAAGTTTGATGGTTCTGACGGTCTCTACCGAATCCCCGCTAAAGCCGGTAAGGGACTACGTCATTTTCTTCTTTTGAAGAGTGCTCTTGAAGATTATGTCGACAGAGCTGCCTGTGTCGACGAGTATCCTGGTCACTTCGCAATCGCCAATGATAAGCTCGACGAGGATGAAGTCCTTCAGCGTGTCGTTGATCCCGATAAGATCATCTACGGTGAATCGGATTGACTCGTGCCTCATTTGTTTGATGATCGCCGCGACTCTCGTGTTTAGGACTAGATTCTTTGGCTTTGCTATGGTGCGGATGTTATCACCACGTCTTTCGAGACCACCCAGGATTATGTTTATGCGGCGTCGCGGTGGAGGCATGTCTTCAGCTCTTTCGTTATTGTTGTGTCGGCGGAGCGGGGCCATATCCTCGTCGATCGGCTGTCTTTGCTACCTGCCGCCCATTTCTCGGTCCTGGTTTGAGGGGCAATTTTGGGAGCGTTCCCTGTTGACGCGAGGTGGATATTGGTTTGGTTGTCGCTGTCCGTCGCGCCCTAATTTTCTTAGTACTTCTTTAGGAGTGTATCCTTCAAATGACGGCAGTCGGCCGTGCTGTGCCCTTGTCGGTTGTGGAACTTGCAGTACGTGTTCCTATCGTCGTCTCTTCTTTGGTGCATCATTGGTTTGCGCTCTTCTACTAGGTAGTTCGCGCTTCTCTTGCCTCTATCTTGCTTCGTTTGCCCTTCATAGAACTGCCGGTGTTCGACTTGTTCCTCTTTTTCTTTTCTAGGATAAGCTTTGGTGTGTTTGCGGGACATCGCCGCCCTCTCCTCCTCCATCTTGATGAATCGGTTCACTCTATGCAGTGCGTCCTCCAGCGTTTGTGGTTGGTTCAGCAGCAATTCTTCGCGGAATCTGGATTCATACCATAGGGCATTCCTCAGTGCGGCTATCGCGGCTTCGTCTAAGATCGCCACTTTCGAGACAACTTCCTTGTACCGTTCTACGAACGCCCTCAGCGATTCTCGAGGCCCTTGGCTTAGAAACCACAGGTCGGCGGTTGAGATTTTCTTCTCCATGAACATAGAGTAGTGCTTGACGAAGGCTGTCGATAGTTGCTGAAAGTTGTCTATAGATCGGGCTTCAAGGTGGGAGAACCAAGAGAGCGCGGCTCCACTCAGATTATCCACGAACAACTGGTAGAATCCAGCGTCTCTTTCTTCGTCGGTGAACTGAGCGCGTCCCATTGCGATAGAGAAGGCGGTCATGTAATGTGTTGGGTCTGCGTTTCCTTCGAATGTTTGGAACTTGATCTTCACGGTGTGCTTAATCTTGGTCTCGGTGATTCTCTTAGTAAATGGGGTACGTTGAGTCTCTTCGACGGCTCGCTCGATTTCTGGAGCCGAGCTCATCGCCCTATGGACCAGCGAGCTCATTTCTCGTAGTTGGGCCTTCAGTGCTCTTATCTCGTCCTTCGGACTGGAGGCGTTCTGAGTCGTCATCGTTTCTGCACGGCGGTCGGTGTCTTGGTCTTGTTGTATTTCGGTGAGCGGTGTGGTTACGTCCGCCATCCCTAATAGATTTCTGTTTAGGACCTCTAGCTCGACTCTTCTCAAGTTTTCCGTCATAACGGCTTCGAGCTTGCTTCTCAGTTGGCGTGATTCGTTTTCTTGTTCTTCTAGTCGACGCATGAGCGTCTTGTTCATTTCCTCTTGTGTCGGCAATCTTGGGATCCTATCGTGCGGTCATGTTGGTGTCTTTGGGTCGGTGGTCTCGTTGCTTCGGCCATCCAGATGCGTTATGGCTTTGATAAGTACGTGCTCGTCCAAGTTGCTAATGGTCGCCATGTCTTTGGTGCGTCTTTATTTTCTTTATCAAAAGTCCCCAGCAGAGTCGCCAATTGTTGAATATGGGATCGTCGATCCGAAGATTTGAGTTCGTATTTGATAAAAAAAGATTACAGCTCGTTGATTGTAGGCGCGTCGACAATACCGACGCGCTTAACAATTTTTTACAGGAATTTAGTGCGTCGAAAGGGTTAAGGAGAAAAGGTGTTGAGTCGTCGAGATGAGGTCTGACTTCTCTAGAATTTTCTCTCTCTAAAAACCAACCCTCTTCCGCTTCGGGGTGGTCTTCTATTTATACCTGTCTCGTCATCATTGTGAGTGGTTAGCTAGGTCCTCTGTTCATGCGGCAATCTAGCTGCTAGGGGACTATGCGCCGCGCTAGAGAGGTGATAGGTGTACTGTTACGCCGGCGGACCCACGTGTCTCGACGCGCCGGTGAGATGGGCTTTCACTTAGTCGTTTTCTTTGTGGGCTTCGCGCTGATGGACCTGGGAAGTTTTGGGCCCATATCCTACAGTATATATAAGCTAAATCAGATGCCAAGCTAGTTCAGTAAAGACTAGTTGAGTTGCTATAATTTTTTTGGTTTTAGGCGGATGTTTGTCATGTTTATCAGCTATTGAAGAAAGGTGAAGAAAAGAATATTGGGATATTTATGTATGATGATATTGCAAACAACATAGAGAATCCAAGGCCTAGAGTCATTATCAATAATCTTCATGGAAATGATGTCTATAATCGAGTTCCTAAAGTTTTTGTTTTCTGTGTTGCTTTCTTTCGATTTTTAGCTATTGTTATAAATTTGTAGTGATTTTGGAATTTCTTGTGGCAGGATTCAAAGAACTACAAAGTCTCTTGATCGTGGAAACTGTACCAAAGGTATCTTCTTTAAGACTCAAGGTGAGGTTAGCTGTTATTTTAGGAAACTAAAACCATGATTATTGGGGGGTTTTAAGAGAGTTTTAAGGGGTGGGGCCCACCCAAAAATTAAAAACCCACCCCTCTTGTCTCTAAAATAGGATATGAATCTTAAAAAATCGTGGGCCCCACTGACACGTGGCGGCCCACGATTGGTTGAGTATAATTTTTTTTTTTTAAATTAAAAGTTAAGAACTCAAATATTGAGTTCTAGCATTAATCATGCTCTAACCTCCATTGAATTGCTCGTTAGTTCTTAAATTTTAAAAATTAATAATTAATCAAAAACTAACAAATAAATTTACGATGAGTTATATACAATTTACAAAGTTTTGGGGTTTATGTACTATATTTTTTTAATTTTTGAATATTTGATATGTTAATTAGTTAAGTTGCGTTTTAGTTAAGAATGTTTTATTTATATTGTAATATTGAGTTTGTTAGTAAATTTTATTTATAATTTATAGACATATTTTATTAAAAAAATATTAATCATGAAGTTAATATGATTGTTTCTCTTTTCGTGAGTAAATATAGTTTATTTTTGGTTTAGTTTTGTGATATATTAGAAATGATGACATGACTTTTTATATTTTCTTTCATAATTACCTATTTATATAAATGTAGTAATGTAGTTAATGTGTTATTTAAAAATTAATTCACTAAATTATGTAAATTAAAATTTAAATCCATGTGGATGATAAGCTGGCTCAATGAGGAGAGAACAAAACTTATCTTTATATATATATATGTTTGTTTTGTTTTAAGTAGTTTGTTTTTTCAAATTAAGCGTTTGTTCAGATTTTCTATGAAGAAATTAAATGAGTTTGAATTTCCTAACCAACAGAGTAATTGCAGTAATTCTTTTATTGGTTGGTTTAGAATACTTAACGTTGTTTCTATGGAAATATGTATTTTTAAACTGTGTAAAATAACTTTAAACAACCGTTATTTCGAAACATAGGGAGTATTGTATATCATCCGATTAATCAATATTTTAATTTATTAAAGTAGTAACTCTAACAAAATATATAGTTTATTGATTTTAAATTCTTCTTTCTCAAATCCTGTCTCTCTCTCTCTCTAAAGAACCCTAGCGCCGCCATTACTCTTTTCCCTTGAAGTTTCAGATCTGACCGGCGTCGGGTGGCTCCCTTAGCACCGGCGCCGGTCCTTTGCTTTCTTTTGCTTTCTTTGCTTCCTTTTTTGTTTGCGTCTGTTTCGAACTTGGTGGTGGTCGGATCCCTTTTCCGGCGCTATTCTCGTCTTCGGTTTTATGTTCTCCCGACGATTTGCGGTGACTCCGATATCTTCTCCGGCGTGGCGGTTTGGTTGACCGATGATATGATCCTCCGGGTTTGTTTTCTAGTCGCCTCTCTGTTTTCCTTCGCCTTCAGTCATTCCCTTCCGGTCAACCTGCGGTTTAGGCTGTCGGTCTAGTCTCTGGTGCGGTGGTGTAGATATACTTCTCGGTTTCCTCTGGTTAGGCTCGGCGGTTTCTCCTGCAACGTTGCCTCTCAGGTTTGCTCCCTTGTCTCACTTGGGGCTTTGTAGCATATCTGCTAGGTTTGGATCGGTTTGGTTTGGTTGTGAGGTTTGGATCGTGCTGGTGTCTTGATTTCCTGTTTCCCTCTTATCGGCTGGTTTAGTTGGTTTTGGTTTGCCTTCCTTCACTCCCGTCTTATCAGTTGAGCTTCGCTTCGGTGTAGTTTAGAGAGAATGTCTGGGACGGATAGCCTAGGTAAGGTAAGTCCAAACGCCGCCGGGATTTTTCGGCCAGCCTGCTCCTCTCTGTTTTTCCGTCAGCGTCTCTCGGGTGTTCTTCGGTTTGGTTATTCGCTTCAGCGGTGAAGCCTTTTCTCTTGATCCTCGTCTTGTCTTTCATTGTTTCGCTCTAGACAAAGCTGTTCCTAAAGCCGGTAGCTGGGACGTCAAAAGAGTTGTTTTCTCAGTCCTGTCAGGATGATGGGTGTCTTCTAGTGGTGCACCGTCATTTTCTTCCTGACTCAGCTTCCCCCTTTTGCAGCTTCCCAATGGCCTACTCTCTGCGCCTTGCTAAGGTCTTGTTCGTTGATATGTCGTTCTCTTTTATGGTTCTACTGCTGTCGCGATTTCCTCTAGTGTTTGGATAGGCTTTGTTTTCCTTTTAGATTTGTTTTAAACGAACTACCACTTGTGGTCTTCTAACTCCGGGGTTTCTCTTTCTCGCCTGGCTTTTGTTTGTTTTGTTTCGTGTTGTAATCCGGTTATAACCACTAGATGGAAAAAAAACAAAAAAACAAAATATATAGTTTATTCTTCTTCTTTATTTGTCAACAGAAATATACTCATTAGTTGAAAAGTCTTTCAAAAAGTGGACTATTGTCCATGCGAGATTTTACCGCTAAGTTATGTGCATAAACATTTATACATCTAGGTTTATGAACAAAAGACTTAATTACACAAAAGGATCCTAAATCAATGATGTCCAAAAGGATGTTAGTTGTCTCCTTTCTCCATTGAGTTTGATCTCTTGAATGTCTTTGCTTGTGCATAGAGTCCAAAGAAGTCATCAATTCCTTGTTATCATTAACAATGATGCAATTAGGACAACCCAGTATGCGCAAAGTTAATAATGCTTTCCTATGGCCAAAGCTTCAGCTTGGAAGGGGTTGATTGTTGGACCCATTAATGAGGAACCACATAAGACCAGATTGCCTTGAGATTCAAGCATCCATCCAGTTTCAATACGCTCATCTGATGAGGTCTAGGACGCATCTGTCCAGAAAACAAGAACATTAATATCAACAACATTGAAAGAGTGGTGTTTCATAGAAACAGCCTGTGGACACATCTCTGAGTTAGTATGTAACCATTCATGCGTTGAATTGATAGCTCTATTTATGACATCAGGAATACTCCTCTGTATACCATTAAAAACAAGATCATTCTTGTGCTTCCATATACACCAGATAATATACGGAGAGAGGCAGTATCTCTGAGAATATTGTGAGGCCAAGTTATGGGATGTCAAAGACAACACATAATGTACATTTTGAATAATGTTTTCAGAGAAGCTATCAACATTTAGATCCTATATAGGAGATAATTGCCATATCTCTTTTGACACTCTGCAGTTAAAGAATAAATGCATAATTGTTTCATCATCTTCACCACAGGGTGGAAAATTGCATCAATGTGAACTCCTCGCTTATTTAGCTTATAGTTGACAGCAATTCCATTATGGATCAGCTTCCATAAAAAGTGCTTTATCGTATGATGTATGGGAAGCTTCCATAGCATTTTAGACACTTGTACAGAGCCATTCATCACACTTGCAAGGTAAATGTTTTGGTGGTAAACATGATAATCAGACCTCACTGAATATACACCATTTTTAGTATAAGGCCATACATGTTTGTCTTTAATTTTAAATATTGAAGGCCTAATTATGAGAACATAGTCTATTTCATTTGGCTGCAATAAGCTATGCAGTTTATCTATATTCCAAGTATGACTCATGGGGTCAAATAGTTGATCAACTGTTGCATTCTCTTCAGAAGCAGAGATAGAGACTGGTGGTTGGGCTGAGATAGGGGGATCTTTTGGAATCCGTTTATCTTTTCACATACACACAAATTTTCTATCACCAATTACCCTAGATACATTATTTTTTTATGAACTGAATTCCTCTATAGATACTTCTCCATGCAAAGCTAGGCTTTGATCCCAATGTAACATCTAACACTGAAGTACGGGGAAAGTACTTTGCTTTTAATACATGGGATAAGAGAGTTGCTGGATTGGTTAGGAGCCTCCATCCTTGTTTGGAAAGCATAGCAATATTGAAACTTGATAGGTCTTTGTTGATATCGGGTTCACACCCGACGAGAAGCCCATTTCGGCTAAAAGCCACCTAATTTAAGGCAAGATCCTAGTCGGCAACGAGAAGAACCAAAAAGGGAGGCTCGACCCGTTTCTGAAGCCCATTTAGTCGGCTTGTGTAATTACTATTCAAGGGGAACGAATTCACTTTCGAACTGTTTAACCTAACTACTAAAGTCTGATTCAACAGTTGGCGCCGTCTGTGGGGAACTCTCGCCGCATGTCGCATAAAGAACCACCCTTCTACCACATGACGCACTTGAACCGCTAAGATGGTAAAAGATCAAGATCACCCCGCTGATCCCCTTGCTAATCAGTAACACGATCTCACCACGCAAACGGGAGATAAAAAAACCGTACATAGAACCATGAATCCGACGGAGAAGATGATATTCTAGACATCACTATGCAGGACTTGTGGAATATCTTGAACGAACAAAGAGTAGAGACGGACAAACTCAGAGCCGAATCTCAGACTCTCAAGTCGCAGCTCGATGTAATGGCCACCTCAGTCGGAGAAAAAGACACATGAATCGTAAATTAACCGCTGTTTGGAACACTGAACCTAACACCAGAAACCGCGCAGGGAGACCGTGGCCAACCTAACATAATCAACTCACTAAGGTTTCGCGAAACAACCGACGCTGACGAGCTGCAGCATATACTGCGAAATGCCCTCTGGTTCCAGTCTAGATTCAGAGACGAGTTGCTTATCAACCCACCACAGACACTGGAAGATGCGCTTTATAAGGCAAACAAATTTGTCGAGATGGAGGAGGAACACGCATCTATATCCAGAAGGTATCAGGCGACTAAACCTAACAGGGAGAAAGAAGAACGCCCTAGGGAACCTAGGCAACATTATACCAAAGACAGAAGAAGCAGACGTTCAACCTATGCAATCACCAAAAGTTCAAAACCACCAGAGATCCCACCTCCAGTCGATGATGACCCCGAAGCCTACTGTGACTTCCACAAGCGAAAGGGGCACCGAACCGCAGATTATCGCCACCTCCAATCCATTATTTTAAGAAAGTTTCAGGATGGAGAAGTTGACACCAGTAAAGCGAGAAATAATGACATAAGGCGCGGCAGGAACTCAAGGTTCAGCTCGTTGACAAGGAAAAGAGCACCACAACAGGTTAGCACGGTCAAATCAACAAGTACTCATACTATTGATGACATGACACCTCCTAGTCGCGTTAGAGATCGAAGCCCCGAAAAAAGTTTGACGCCCAAGCGTCGGAAGGTTCGCTATTGAGACAATGGGTAAACATCATAATGGGTGGTCTATTATCGTGCAACTACTCGGTGACTCGATTAGGAACTCTGAATGACGAGTTGTGACTGCCCAAAAGAAACAGAATGATATAGCTTCAACGCCACCACCACTAGAGTTTGGCAACCCGGCCTAAGGGGACTAAGTCAACCTCATAATGACTTCCTGGTCATCGAATTGGTCATCGCCAACACCAAAGTAGCCAGAATCTTGATTGACACATGTAGCTCGGTGGATATCATATTCACGGATACACTCAAGAATATGGGCGTGAACACCGAGTTAATTAAGGAAGGAAAGAATACTTTGACAGGTTTCAGTGGAGAAACTGCTCAGTCTGTAGGAACAATTAAATTATCGGTTTAAGCCGAAGGCTCGACCTAGATGATCAAGTTCATGGTGATGGACCAGCGACCCGCATTTAATGCAATACTTGGAACACCTTGGTTGTACTCCATGAAAGTCATGGTGTCGACTTATCACCAATGCGTCAAATTTCGGATTAACAAAGGAACCTGGACGATATGAGGGAACCAACGCATAGCCCGGACCTGCTTCTTCACCGAACATCGGATGAGAACTTTGTAGGTGTCGGTGGAATCCCAAGACTCCCATCTGACGTACAATTCGGCAGCAGAATTAGACAAAATTGAACAGGTTAGCATCCATGACGAATACCCAAACTGAACTACTGGAGTTGGAAGGGAGCTGAACACAGACATAAAAGCCGAGTCAATCTCCCTTCTTGAAAGGAACGTCAGCACTTTTTCCTGGTCCATGGAAGACATGAAACAAATCAACCTTGCCATCACGACTCACAAACCCATTGTAGACCCGACCTTCAAGCCGGTAAATCAGAAACGACGCAATTTAGGCATCGAGCGTTCCCAGGCAGTTAATGATGAGGTAAAAAATCTCCTCAATGCAGGCTCAATCGCCGAGGTTAAATATGCCGACTAGTTGGCTAACTTAGTGGTCGTAAAGAAGAATAATGGCAAATGGCGAGTGTGCATAGATTTCACCGACCTCAACAAAGCATGCCCGAAGGATAGCTTTCCCTTGCCACACATCGACAAACTGGTTGAAGCAAAAGCGGGAAATGAACTGCTATCTTTTATGGACGTATTTTCAGGTTACAATCAAAACATGATGCATCCAGCAGATCGGGAGAAAACCGCCTTTATCACATACATGGAACATACTACTACAAGGACATGGAACATACTACTACAAGGTGCCTTTCGGATTGAAGAATGTTGGAGCTATTTATCAACGACTGATAAATAAAATGTTCGCAGATGAACTCAGAAAAACCATGGAGGTGTACATCGATGACATCTTAGTAAAATCAGTCATTGCAAGGAAACACGTTACACATTTGGAGAAATGTTTCGAAACACTCAACTCATATAGAATGAAGCTCAATCCAGCGAAGTGTACTTTTGGAGTAACATTGGGGGAATTCTTGGGGTACTCGGTGACCTAGAGAGGAATCGAGGCGAATCCAAAGCATATCATCGTTATTCTCGACCTACCACCAACAAAAACCAAGAAAGAAGTAAAAAATTTGACGGGCCAAATTGCAGCGCTCAATAAATTCATTACAAGATCAATTGACAAAAGCCTACCTTTTTACCAAATCCTAAAAGGTAACAAAAACTTTGAATGGAATCAGAGGTGCGAAGACGCATTCGCTAAGCTGAAATGATATCTTGCCACACCTCCTGTTCTCGCTAAACCTGAGAAGGAGAAATTCTTTACTTATACATCGCAATGTCCGAGGTACCAGTCAGCAGCATCCTGGTACGAGAAGACTAAGGAGAACAGGAGCCAATCTTCTATGTAAGCAAGTCAATGAACATCATCGAGGTGCTATACCCTACCATTGAAAAAGCCACACTCGGCGTGGTTTCAGCATCCAGAAAATTAAGATCATATTTCCAATCATACACCATAGTCGTCCTCACCAACCAACCCTTAAGGACTATTTTTAGCAGTCCAAATCAATCAGGAAAGTTAACCAAGTGGGTGGTCGAACTTAGTGAGTACGACGTGGAATACCAAAATCATACCAGCTCTAAGTCCCATATCCTAGCCGATTTCATAGCCGAGATACCATCTCAGCATAGCGACGACGCCCCTCAGTTAGGAACATGGAATGTTTACGTAGATGGTTCCCGCTGAAAGGACGGGCCGGGAGCTGGCGTTTGGCTAGAGTCACCAACATGCAAAGTCCTGGAGCAAGCTTTTCATTTCCAGTTCGATGCATCGAACAATAAGGCAGAATACGAAGCGCTCCTTGCTTGACTGCGCCTCGCCAAGATTCTCAGTGCTCAAGGGGTACATGTTTTTGTGATTCCCAACTTGTTACCAACCAGTTCAGCGGGGAATACGCTGTCAAGAACGGTCGAATGCTCTAGTATCACCAGATAGTGCAGGAAAAAGCCAACGAATTTGAAAGTTTTGAGTTAACCAAAATCCCAAGGGACAAGAACCGCCTCGCCAATTCCCTGGCCAATATGGCATCAGTACACAACCGGGTCCTTAGAAGAACCATCCCGATGGAATACATCGCCTCATCGAGTATCATTAGCGCAATGATCAATGCCATCGACGATTTAGAATCCTTTAACAAACAAGATACACCCCCTGAGCCAGACTGGAGGACCGAGATAGCAGATTACATTCTCATAGGAACAGAATCGGAGGACAAATGGAAGGCACGACGCCTCCGAGTAAAGGCAGCGAGATACACGATCATAGATGGACAGTTGTACAAATGATCTGCATCGACATCTTGCTGCATTGCATCCACGGAAGTGATGTACAGCAGGTCCTAGCCGAGCTACATGAAAACGATGGAGGATAAATATGCATGGACACTATTAGCTAACGATGCTTCATGACAGTCAAGAGTATGCTAAGAAGTGGGAGAAGTGTCAGCGACACAGACCAGTAAACCAAACGCCTGCTGAACCACTCAGTGTACCTGCAAACCCCTACATATTCATGAAATAGGGAATGGACGTCGTAGGGCCTTTCCTGGTCGCGACAAACAAACATAGATACCTGCTGGTGATGACGAATTATTTTACAAAATGGGTCAAAGCAGAATAGTACTCACTCGTCAAGGCCAACCATGTACAGACGGTGCCCACCACATCGGCAACAAACCCTCGATTTGCATCAACTCAGTAATACTCTTAAAACTAATGCTTCACGATTGTGTAACTCACCGCAGGTATAGGATTTCATCTGGAAACACATTATATGCCGACATGGTATCCCGTACGAGATCGTAACCGATAATGAAACCAACTTTTGTGCTAACACAGTCAGACTTTTTGTGACAGGTGGATGATGCCTTTAGCAGTTGCTGAACTAGTCTACAATAACCTAGCAATAACAAACTCTGTTGTTGTAACAGGTGGAAGATCCGACTAAACCACTCAACACCTCAATATCCTCAGGGGAACGGACAGGCCGAGGCTAACAATAAATCCATCATCAATGGTCTCAAGAAGCGACTAGAATCCAAAAAGGGATTGTGGGTAGACAACTAGGTGGTGTCCTATGGTCATATTGTACCATGCCCAGACAATCGAGAAACTAAACCCCCTTCTCCCTAGCACAAAGAATAGAAGTGTTAGCCCCTTCCGAAGCAGCCGTGTTCACCCTTCACAGAGTCAAGCTGCCCAATGAAGAAGAAGCAGACAATGATACGTTGCTCGACTCACTTGAGGACGTGGAAGAGATCAGAGACCGCGCTCTCGTACAGCTAAGTGCCTACCAACAGGCAACGATGCGCTACTATAATATGAGTGTGAGGCATAGGATATTACACTAAGGATAACTAGTTTAATGGATGACTTACACAAACACAGCGGAAGAAAACGCAAGCAAATTAGGAGCTCGGTGGAAAGGACCATACAAAATAACAAAGGTTGTCAAATACGAGCTAGAAACGATGGACGACACTCTGAATCCAAACTATTGGAATGCAACCAAGTTGAAGAAATTCTACTACTAAGAATATTTGTATTCTGAACTACGATATGACTTGATCCCTCTATGTCAGGGTACGTAGGCAACCCGTTCGGGTGCAGCTATTTTACTTAATAAAATCACATTTTTATCTCAAGTTGCACGCAATATTACAATCACCAAAAATGAAAGTCGAGTTATCACTCGCACGTATCCGACCCAACACGGAGATGTCGACGAGACCAAAGTTGTCTCGTCTAGGCTAAAAAGTCCAAAAAAAATGTTGAGGTTCAACTCGCATACTCCAAAAGACGAGTATTAGTTATGGTCAAAGTAACTTTCTCCAAGCTAAAAGCTCATCGATAAAAGCTGAGTTCCGGCTTGCGTACTCCTACAGAGAGTACATGATGAGACTAACGATCTCATCAAAAGACCATGAGCGCATAGTGCAAAACTGCAGGTCGGCTCTTTGCAATCATGAAGTCTGATAACTGTTAAGCCCGCACAAGGAAGCTAGAGTAAAATTTTATCTCAATAAACACAAAAAACTTGAGAAAAAAGAAAGGAATAAGGATTCTACCAAACTAACACTTTTCATTATAAAAACACAAGGATGGTTACATCATTTTTGATAAAGGAGAAACACACTTTAAACTTCCTGACCAATTACAATTCTAAGCAATCCACCATGTACAATGATAAAGGCAAGACATTCGCTGAAACATACAGAGCAAAAAATACAAAACTACGGAGGAGGCAACCGAGCAGCAGACATTGCAGATCCTAACCCCAAGAAAACCGTGAAAGATGCTTCAAAGGTGCAAAGACCCTAAACACTCGGTGTCGAGGGAACATCGGGCTAGGCTTCAGTAGCAGCACTAGAAGTCCCCCGCGATGACTGGATCAGGTTGAAGCCATGCTCATCAAATGCAGGCGCAAACTAGAAATCATCATCTGACACCTCGGTTATGTCAAGCTCATCAAAATCTGCCTTATAGTTGGCAAAGTTAGCTTCCAGCTTCGACATAATATCTGCAAGAATTGTCACGTCCCCGAACTTCACTAGTTCGCAGAACGAACCATCTCCAACTAGGATCCGCAACTTGGCTATGGGAAGTGGAATGAAGGGACTTAGTTTCCTTCAAGGCAATGCGGACAAAGGGGGAATCTGAATGGGGACTTAGCCTTTAGACCAGAAAGGTCCGAAAAGCTAAGTAAAAAGATGAAAAGATTTGGGCCAAGTCGTTGGGAAAATCAAAGGCTCGGTGTCAGCTCAGACAAGTGAATGATCGAGCTAAGGTAGTTGAGCCAGCTGAATTCAGCTCGGGCCAAGCTCAAATTAGCTCAGTCAGCTCGAGCTAAGTGTCGGCCAACTTAGCCATCTAAGTGGACTGGACACTAGATGGGCAGTTGGGCCGAGCTGGACGGTTGGGCGGTTATGCTCAACTCACACCAGTTCGGCCAAACGTGCCTGTTTGAAAGGGCGCGAGTTGGCTAGGCGGTTTAAAAACGGTTACGGGCCAACTCTATAAATAGAACGCCCAAATGCTCATTTTCGCACACACTTAGACAGAAAATTCAAAAAAAAAATCCTTGAGATAAACTCGAAGGCTTGAAGGAAGGAAAATCCGATCGTTGGGCTTGGAACGTTGAAGTAATCCGAGCCGAAACTTGGGAGCGTTTGAAGATCAGTCCGGTAAACCGATCTTCGAAAAGCAAAGGTAGTAAAGGGGATCGCGGGAAGGATTTGGCTTAGCATGAGGCTTCCTAGCCGCAAGAAGGGTGGTGATAAATTCGGGATAATAGTTAGGATCGTTATTATTAAACATGTAATAGCCTATAGAGCAAAACTCTCAAGTTGTAACGAATCTTAAGTGTTGTTAATAAAAATCTCGTTTTATCTAAGTTGCTTCCGCATTTTAATTACTCTAACTTTAAAAAGGCTTAAAACGAATCTCAGAATGGAACCTCATATGAAAATGACTTAAAAATGGATAAGGCATTAAAATGAACTGGTCTGGCCGGAATCACTTAGTGAGTCAGCGTGTGATGGCTGTTCTGGACTTAGTGTCCGGGATGGGGCGTCACAAGTTGGTATCAGAGCATGCTAGATCCTTAGACTAGTTTTCGGGTTATGGGGAAATCACCACTCTTCGGCCAAGAAAGACTCATACTGGTAAGTCGCTAAGTCCTTACTAAAGATTAAACGTGTTTGTGTGACTGTTTGATCTTGTAGATGGGTAAAAGCGATAAGTCTGGAAAGAAAAAGAAAGATAAACAGCATGAAGTTGATCTGAATGCGGATGTAATTGATGCTGGGAACAAAACCCCAACCGGACCTGTGGTTGGTGGAACAGAAACTGGGAATAAAGTGAACAAGACCCCAACCGGACCTGTGGTTGGAGCCAATGAACTCGGAGGCACACTCGCGCAAGGGTTCGGCACGAGAACAATGCAACCGCGGGTAAGCAATGTGCCGATCCATGGTGAAACCAGGATCGTGAACCCGACCCAATCTGAGGATGGGTATGTGGAAGAAGTTGCGGAATCCTCCAATGCTGGGAAGGAGGATGATGCGGATGTGAATGAGAAGGACGCAGACAAAGAAGCAGACTTTGTTGCGGTCCCAACCCGAGCCATGATGTGGAAAGCAATCTTGGCAATGACGGAAGACATCAAGAAACTGGTACAAACTCGCGCTGCGGGTGAAGGATCAACCATAATTCTTATGGCTCAGCCCCTAACTGGTGGGCCGAATGTGGTAAACCGTGAAGTGGTGGAGATCTTGCCTCCCCCACCAAGAGTTGCACCAAAGAAGGTGGACTACTTGAGTGTTCTGGAGCATATCTCAAGGCTCGAAACTAAGCACTTCACGGGAAGTTCAGATCCGATAGAAGCGGATCAGTGGAGAAGCCGTCTAGCTAGGAACTTTAGTTCCACTCGCTGCCCAGAAGACTACAGGAAGGACATTGCGATCCATTTCCTGGAAGGCGATGCGCACAACTGGTGGCTTTCGGTTGAAAAACGCAAGGGTGAACATATTCACACCTTTGCGGATTTAGAACGGGAGTTCAACAAAAAGTTTTTCCCATCCGAGGCATGGGATAGACTTGAATGCGCCTTCCTGGATTTGGTGCAAGGTCGAAGNGTATGAAGAAGAGTTTAATCGCTTAAGGCGATATGTGGGAAGGGAGCTTGAAGATGAGCAGGCTCAAGTCCGTCGGTTCTACCGCGGGCTAAAGGTCGAGATCCGTGTACACTGCTCGGTCTGGACCTTTAGTTCTATTTCGGAACTGGTGGAAAGGGCGGCAATGATAGAGGCGACCTTGGAAGAGGAGTACGCCTTGTACCGTTCACGGACCCAGCCACCCAAGCAGGCTAACAAGGGTGGGGACCGTAAATGAAAATATGAAGCTAGTGAGGACCGCAAAACTGTTGCGAGGAATACAGAGTGCAAGACATGTGGTCGTAGGCACGGGGGTGAATGCTGGAAGGCAACTGGTGCATGCCTTCGATGCGGAAGTAAGGATCACGGAATCCAAAACTGTCCGCGGATGGATCAGGGCCAAGGTGGAACAAGTGGGGTGAATCCTAGGACTTGTTACCATTGCGGCAAGACAGGACATTTCCAGAGGGAATTCCCTAAGCTGTTAGCCGAAAGGCAAGTAGGACAGAAAGGAAGCCGCAGCAATACTGATCCGCAGCCGCAAGCCAAAAGGCAACAGACTGGTGGATTGCGGGTCTACGAGCTGTCAAAGGAAAGGGACGATGATTCAAACTTCAACACGATCACTGGTACGTTTTCACCTTTCTGAATACTCTAAAACATTCTGCATTTGCATCATTGGCATGAACGAATTGGGAAGGGACTTAGCATTCTGGGAATGAATGTCTAGGGACCTTAGTGATAGGTGGTGTAGAAACGCACACCTTGTTTGATTCCGGGGCAACACATATTTTTGTGATCCCGGACATGATTGGGAAAGGGATGTTTGTAAAGGAAACATCCGGATTGAATGTGAAAGTGAGAGCCGCTGGTGGTCAGACCATGCTCTCACAAGGAATGGTCTGTGAAATTCCCGTTAAGATAGGTAACGTGGAAATGCCGGCAGATTTAGTCATAGTTCAACTCGAGAATCACAAGGTGGTCTTGGGAATGCATTGGCTTGCCAAGTATAAGGCAATTATAGACTGTCGGCGAGGACTGGTGCGGTTTGGAATAGAGAAGGGAAATCTTGAATTCCAGGGAGACCAGCCTACCTCGGGAAGTCTAGTAGTTTCAGCAATCCAGGCCGAGAGGATGCTGGAAAAAGGATGCGAGGCATACCTAGCCACTATCACTGTGAGTGAAGTTGGGCCGGATGCGGAGATAAAGGATATACCGTTTGTGAACGAATTTGAAGATGTGTTCCAAACCTTGACTGGGCTACCACCAGATAGGTCGGACCCGTTCACGATAGAGCTGGAACCGGGAAAAAAATCCAATCTCCAAGGCACCTTATAGAATGGCACCAGCCGAGATGGCTAAGTTAAAGAAGCAACTAGAGGAGTTGCTGGATAAGGGATACATCAGGCCGAGCAATTCACCTTGGGGTGCGCCGGTGCTGTTTGTGAAAAAGAATGATGGAAGCATGAGGCTTTGCATCGACTATTGCGGGCTAAATAGGGTGACTATAAAGAATAAGTACCCATTACCCCGGATAGATGAGTTGCTGGATCAATTGAAAGGAGCAACGTGGTTCTCCAAGATTGACTTGGCGTCTGGATATCACCAGATTCCAATTGATCCAGCGGATATAAGGAAAACGGCATTCCGGACAAGGTACGGCCACTACGAATTCATGGTAATGCCTTTCGGATTGACCAATGCACCGGCAGCCTTCATGAAAATGATGAATGGACTGTTCCGGGATTGCTTAGACGAATTTGTCATAATCTTCATTGATGACATACTCGTCTATTCAAAGGATTGGGAAAAGCACCAAGAGCATTTGAGGATGGTGCTGAAATGGCTAAGGGAACACCAACTCTTTGCGAAGCTAAGCAAATGTAGCTTTTGGAAAAAGAGCATTGGGTTCCTTGGATACATTGTCTCGGATCAAGGCGTGATGGTTGATCCAGATAAAATAAGAGCCATCAAGGAATGGCCAAGACCGAGGAATGCAACGGAAATAAGGAGTTTCCTCGGGCTTGCGGGATATTACCGCAAGTTTGTGAAAGGATTCGCAAGTTTGTCCCAGCCTTTAACACAACTAACGAGCAAGAATGTGGAATTCAAATAGGCAGAGCAATGTGAAGGGAGCTTCGCAGCACTTAAGGAAAGACTCACAAGTGCACCGGTTTTAGCCTTACCGAAACCGGATGTACCTTATGTGATCTATACAGATGCATCCATAACCAGGTTAGGATGTGTTCTGATGCAAAGGGAAAAGGTGATTGCCTATGCATCAAGGCAATTACGAAAGCATGAAGGGAATTACCCAACCCATGACCTGGAAATGGGAGATGTGGTATTTGCACTTAAGATTTGGCGGTCATACTTGTATGGAGCCAAGGTGCAAATATACACCGATCATAAGAGCTTAAAGCACATTTTAACCCAGCCTGAACTGAATCTAAGGCAAAGGCGGTGGATGGAACTAGTAGTCATCTTTAAAGCCCACATCCATAGTCATCTCGTTCAGGATTTGAAAGACTGTCGGACCATCACCTGGCACCTCGATAAATTGCGGTGCTGCCAAGTTGTCAGTAGGAGTAGTATCCTCGCCAATAGGATGTTCCCCAGCAAGAACACCGTCACCTGCAGCTCGCTCTTCAACAGGAGCATCTTCCTTTGCATATTAATCCTCGGTAGGAATGTTTCCCGGATTTGATTCCTCTGCCGAGTCAATAGTGATCATGTCGGCGAAAGTGCGATCCCAGTTAGATTAATGCCTTTTCTTCCTCTGTAAAGGAGGATAAGCATCCTCACTATCGGCAGAGGCGGATGTTGCAGTATACTTCTGCTTCAAAGAGGAAGACTTTTCAAGCTCGGTCGAGTAGTCAAATGGAGGTTTGGGGTGACCCATCTTTTTCTTCTTGATTGGATGGGCGTTAATTTCCCAACTAACTGAATAATCAAATGAACATATCAGTGTCACAAAAGCGGTCACAGGAAAAGAAGCATAAGTTGGATTTTCGCGAATATACATGTGTTGATGTAGGGAACGCTTTCTTGGACGCGCTCGTAGTCAAAGAGTGTAATGTTGATTATCCCGACAGCACGTATCCACCTGATATCCTCTAGGAAGCTCGTAGGAAAGGGACAAAATTGCAATGCAGATATGCAAATAAGCATTACATCGAGTTAGATCAGCACATTATAACTTACAAATCAGTTTCTCCTAGGTGGTACCTACCAAAGGTATCTGCCCATTTCCTCTTCAGATCCTCCCAATTTCGCCTACGAACTTAGGCATAACCTTTAGGAAGAAGTACTTCCCCTTCCAGTCATAGATCTTTGTGTCCGACTTAGTGTTAATCAATTTCTACTAAGCCTTGAAGTTGATGTAAGCAAAACCAGTGTTCAGCTTTGTCTTCTTCTGAGTAACCGGATTGATTGATGACATGTTCTCAAAATATCGAATGTTGATCTCAACTCCGAACTCCCGGCCGAGCACCAGGAGAAAAATCATGTGTCTAATAAAAGGGGATGAAAGTTGCGAGATGGTAATCTTCCGCCTTGCACAATAAGAAATCAATAGCTTGGGTAAAGGGAGCCAAAGATGGCACTTTCGAAAGAGGGACTCGTACAAACAGACGTAGCCACGAGCGCAATCCTAGGGTCTTTAATGCTGATCTGGAATGAGAAAAGGGATCCTATTGAAAAATGAAAAATCGCGCGCCAAATCTCGGAGTGTCTTCTCCGTACACCTGATAGGTTGGAGACCTGTGAGCTTGTTGTCTGGTTGGATCCAATTCCCGTGAGAAGTTCTCTCTTATGGTGTAACTCCCATTTTATCGTTGCTCAGGTCGTCGCGGGATGTCGATGGCTTGTTCGGGTTCAGGTGAGACAAAGTGGGGCAGTTCGACGGGTTACCGAGTTGTTTGAAAATAATTTACCGAGCTGTAATAAAAGTAGAGAGAGAAAGTAGATAGAAGGAAGAGCGTTTTGTACGTGCAAGAAGAATTTCTTAAAAATGAAGGCAAAGAATAAAGACCCAAGAGAGTATTTATACCTTGCGAAGTAGCGGTTACCGAGGACAATGAATCATTACACGTGGGAATCTAGGGTTAGGAACGACGTTTGAGCTTCCCCTAGGAAACATTTCAAAAAAGGCTACGAAGACAATTAAGGCCTTTCACCAAGATGAGCCTCTTTCTAACTCCTAGCTAGTTAGTCGACTTGCACGATTCGACGACCTGGGGGGACTAACTATTGATATCGAGTTCGCACCCGAAGAGAAGCCCAAATTGGCTAAAGGCCCACCTAATTTAAGGCAAGGTCCCAGTCGGCGACGAGATGGACCAGGAAGAAAGGCTCGGCCCGTTTCTGAAATCCATTTAGCTTCATGACCTAATTAGGGTTTTTCTGATGCATTTTACTATAAATACTTGTGTCATTACTATTCAAGGGGAATAAATTCACTTTCTAACTGTTTAACCTAACTACTAAATTCTGATTCAACAGTCTTCAAAGCCTATTCCACCATTACTTTTCAGTTGCGTGTGTTTACTCCAGGATATCCAGTGTATCTTTGTTTTGTCAAGTGAAGAGCTTCACCAAAACTTCCTCATCATGCAAAATATTTGCTTGATAAGTGCTCCAGGAAGAAGGTAACAAGACATGGAATAAGATGGTAGAGCAGTTATTACAGATTTGAGCATAGTCTCCTTGCCTGCATAAGATAAAAAATTTGTGGACCAGCTTTCTAATTTCTATTTAACTCTTTGCACAATTGCTGAAAAAGTTGATTTCCTATTACGACCTATTTTCTCAGGCAATCCCAAATATACACCCAACCCACCCATCTTAGATATGCCCATAGTAGATTTCATTTCATTTTTAACAGAAATAGGACATTAATGACTAAAAGTAATAGCTGATTTCTGATAATTTACTCTCTATCCTAACAATGTGCCATAAATATTCAACACTTCTAACAAATTAGCATACTCTCTACTATCAGCTTGATATAATAAAAACAGTCATCAGCAAAAAAAAGGTGGAAAACAGGAGGCCCATTCCTACTAGCTTTAAAACCACTTACCTTTTTCTTTCCTACTAAATCCTGAAGCAAAAAGGATATTCCTTTTGATACTATAAGATACAAGTGGGGTGAGATTGGGTCACCTTTACGTATACCTTACTGGGGAATAATATTTCATGTTGGGGAGCCATTGATAAGAACATAAAATGTTGGAGTGATCACACAAAGCATAATCCATCTAATACATTTATATGCAAATCCCAGTTTTTGAAGCATAAATTGCAGGTTGTGCAAATTAACCTTCTCAAATGCTTTGATTATATCTAGCTTTAAAGCCATGTAGTGTTTGACTCGTTTTCTTGTGGTTAGAGAATGTAATAGCCCATGAGCAAGTAAGACATTATCAGTAATCATTCTCTCAGGGATAAAAGCATATTGGTTCACTAAAATTATCTGATGCAACAAAGGTTTTAATCTATTGGCAAGAATTTTAGTTATCAAATGCCACATTAGCTAGACTGATTGGCTTAAAGTCTTTAGGGTGAAGGGGATTTTGGACCTTAGGGATAAGACTAGAGGAAAGTTTTATTGATACCCTGATCTAAGTATTCATTTAAGAAGAAATGGTGAATGAAGCTTTTAGTAGCACCTGAAACTGTTGGCCAGTGTTGCTTGAAAAAACTAGAAGTGAGTTCATCTGGCCTTGGTGCCTTCTTTTCATCTATTTGCTTTAGTGCTGTTCAAATCTCTGTGTCTGTTACATCTTGGGTAAGTACAGCATTCATGCCAGGGGTAATTCTTGGCTAGAGACTATCAAAAACAGAGTAAAGATCAAGGTTAAGATTATCAGTTGGGATAAAAAAAATCTTGGAAGTATTGAGTGAAGATGGACTTTATGCGAGTTGGATCATGTTGTAAATGTCCTTGATCATCCTCAATCATTGTTACACGATTAATTGCTCTTCTTTGTTTTATCTTTGAATGAAAGTATCTTGTATTATGATCCCCGTGTTGCAACCACTGAACTCTGCTTTTAGTTTTAAGATATGTTTCCTCTTCCTTATATGCTTTAGCCAGGGTAGTTTTGAGACTAAATATATGCGTAATCTAAATTAGTAGCCTCATAAGTTTCTTCAACAAAAGTTTATGGTTCTGAATGACAACATTATGATTCTTGTGATGAGCTTTCTTCCACTAAGCTAAGCCTTGTCTACAAATTTGCAGAGTTTATGAAAACATTTGTGGTGGTATATTTTAACACTGTTCTCCCCAAAATTTATTGACGTCTTGGGATAGTGTTGGATCTTTTCCTCAAGCATTGTCATACTTAAAAAGTGGTTGTGAAGACCAAGTGAAAACTGAAGTATCAAATAACAATGGTCGATGGTCAGAAGCTCCCCAATCTAGCATTTTGACATAAACACCACTAAACATATCCAACCAATCAATTGTGGCAAAGGCTCTGTCAATTTTGGTACGGATGATATAACCATATCTTCTCCCACTCCAAGTGTACAGACCACCATAAGTCTTGACATCAAGAAGGCCTAAAGAATTAAGCATTCTTATAAAAGGTACTAGAGTGCCGCCTCTACGAATTGGGCCTCCTTGCTTTTCTAATGGAATTTTGATTTCATTAAAATCACCGAGAAAAATGCACTTATTATCATTCAAACTAGTAGAGCCAATATGTAAACGAAGAAAATTCCATAACCTGATACGTTCTGCAGGCTGAGCAAGTCCATATATATATATATAACTTGAAATAGATCCCTTTATAACCAATCCAAAAAACAGTATAATGAGTGATGATGCACTAAGAGCTTGTATATCTACCTTTTTTCTTCCAACTGGAGGGTGAATAAAATAGTTATCATATCCTAACTTCTTGCAGACTTGTTGAATCAAAATCTCTCCATTCATCGTCTCCGATAAGAACATAATATCCGACTTATTTATACGTTTTATATCAAAAAGATATTGGAATGTCAGGGGGTTCCCTAAACCTTGACAATTCAAGTGTAAGAGCTTCATTTATCAAGGGATGGTTTCGGGGTTTCCACTTTTTCCTTGATTATTAATGATTGAGAAGTTCGCGACCTAGTTGAAGATCATTCATCAAGTACATTCATTTGATCTACTTTTATTTTTAAACTAATTTCAGATCTTTTATGCCCTTGAGCTTGACTAGATGAAGCAACCGGAAGGCTTTGGTTAGTAGAAAAGTGAGGTGTGATGGTCAGTGCAGTAGTAGGCTCAACTAATGGCACATTAGGTGGCTCCAAAGGTATATATTAGGGGGCAATGTCTTCACTAATATTAGGACAAACAAATTTTCATCAGATAGGTCTCCGCATTTGAAACAAAATTTCCTAAGCTTTTGATATTGCAATCTGATCAAAATACTGGAGGAGCATGAGACTTAAAAGTGATATACCTCGCAAAGATTAGCTTTGTAGAGATGTTAATTTTGTTTATAGCACATGCTTCTGCAGATGTATCACTAGTGGGTTCTTCTAAGCGTACATCTTTAACTTGTCCAAATAATTGATCCAATACTCGAATCATGGAATCATCATGATATTCGTTTGGTATATCAAAAAAAAAAAAAAAAAGAATATAGTTTATGCATAAGTAGTATATGAATTTTTTNAGAGTGTATATATATATATATATATATATATATATATATATATATATATATATATATATTTATGAACTAAAATGTATAAGAAGGATTTTTACAACAACAAAAAAATGTATAAGTAGAAAAGTTTTAGTCCTCAAAACGCAATGTGAAAAATATGTAAAACCCATTGTCATAAGCAATTTAAATGAAAACTATATATTAAAAAAATAAACCCATGGAGTGGAGTTGCAATTCTTCTAGAATTGATCAAAATCGTCTGCTGAGATATTATTCAGATAGGATTAGTAGAGAAATGTGTGGCTCTCATCTTCCCCAACGCTCCACAAAACCTTCCCCTCCTGCTTCTTTGGAGACCTCGCTAATTGTTTTTCTCTCGTGTTCCTAAAACCCTCCCGAAGAACACATGGCCTCTATCTCCAGAATTTTGCCAACTGACGGCAAATTTAGTCAATGTAGTGGCATCTACAGGATCGGCTCTTCTTTGACTCCTGCTTCTAGGAGAACTCAAACTCACTTAGGTATATCCTTCAATGCTCCTTGATCATGTTTGTTCATAATTACAATTTGAACTTCTTCATTTCCAAAGTCTCTTTGCTGATTCTGTATTGTGTGTTCTTATCAGATTCTCCCAAGTTGTTTTCGGTTAGTAATTCTGGAATTAGTTTGAGAATTCAAAGCAATAAACCATTTCTCCCTTTTGAAGCATCAGCATCCATTGATATACTTTCCTCCAGGTGAAACTAGCTAGAGTGATCAATTTTGATGTGGATTGAGTTTGATTTTGTCACTTTTTTATGCTCATTAGTAATTGTTGATTTACAGGTGGAACCGAGTTTTGTGCAAAGCTGCTACAGATGTGCCAGGTGATGTTCCTGAAAGCACTCCAAAGGGAGTTAGCCAATATGAGAAGATTATTGAACTTTTAACCACCCTTTTTCCACTTTGGGTACTTATATTCTTTATACCTTTCACTCTTCTTTGATACACTGTTTGCATTTGATATCTCAAATGGAAAAATATGATTTTTTGTGCAGGTTATTTTGGGAACACTTGTTGGCATCTTCAAGCCATCTTTAGTATGCTTCTCAGACTTTCTCATGCTTCTTTTATTAGTTTTGTAGTTAGGTATTGGTGTTTCTCGTCCTAATTGATTTAAGTTTTGTAGGTTACATGGTTGGAAACCGACCTCTTCACTCTAGGTTTGGGATTTCTTATGCTCTCCATGGGATTAACTCTTACGTTTGAAGATTTCAGAAGATGTTTACGTAATCCATGGACGGTGAGAGCTCATGAAAAATGGTGTAGTTATTAGCTCTGTTAGATATTTTACTTGATTAACATTTAGAATTCTTCTCCTGCAGGTTGGTGTTGGGTTTCTTGCACAATATTTAATCAAGCCAATTCTAGGTTTTCTCATCGCAATGGTATGTTTTAACTAAGGTCTATCACACTCTCTTCTCTTTTCTGAAATTGATGCTTATGCAGTTTTATTGATGATTCTTTCTTTCTTTTTCTTTCTTCAAAAAGTTAGTTCCATTTGTCTTTGCTTCTGTAGGTTGTATAGCTTGAACCATGTTAAATGTTAATGTATTGATATTTTCTTGATTACCACTTGACTAAACGTAGATACGAGTGTTGTTGCGTGTCCAAACATCGCTTTTCTCTTGAAATGTTTGAATCAACTTTTCCTTGATACAGTCCTCGAGTAATCACTCCTTGAGGGCTTGAGCCTGTTAGAGAGGATTTCTCTGGACCTTGCTATGTGCATCTATGAACACTATATTTGGTTGTTGATGATTGTAGACAAGGAGCTAACTAAAACTATCTTTTTCTAAATTTTTATTTTAGACTCTTAAGCTTTCTGCACCTCTTGCAACTGGTCTTATCTTGGTCTCATGCTGCCCTGGAGGACAAGCTTCAAACGTTGCAACCTACATTTCCAAAGGAAACGTAGCGCTTTCTGTACTCATGACAACGTATACTTCTATTTTCACTTGTTTTTCTCTTTCGTTCTTAAATGTGGTTGTAGGCCTCAATTTTATTAATACATAACTGTTCTCTCATTACTAGGTGTTCAACCATCGGGGCTATTATAATGACTCCCCTTCTGACTAAACTTCTTGCTGGCCAGCTTGTTCCCGTTGATGCTGCTGTGAGTTTTCTATATAACTATTTTGAATCAATTCAGGCAAAATTGCAGTAGTTTTAGCTTATAAGCTACATTTCACTAAGCCAAAATAAGTGCACAATGGCTGAGTAGAAGTTGCATCCCACTGTAAGAAAGCTTATGGATCCTTTTTTGTTTCTATCAGGGTCTTGCTCTAAGCACTTTCCAAGTAGTGTTGGTGCCTACTATCGTTGGAGGTAAGTTTGGTGCTAAATGTTACCAAAACAATGAATTTGTGTATATATTCTTAGGGACTAAAGTCTTTTTCTGCACTGTGACAGTTCTGGCCAACGAGTTCTTCCCTAAATTTACTTCAAAGATTATAACAGTGACACCTCTAATCGGAGTCATTCTAACCACCCTTCTCTGTGCCAGCCCTGTAAGTAATTCATAGAATCAAAATTATATGTTTATTGAATTTTTGAAACTGAAAGTGGTATTGATTATCACCGTTTTATCTTCTGAAAAGATTGGACAAGTTGCAGACGTTTTGAAAACTCAAGGAGCTCAACTTATACTCCCGGTGGCACTCCTCCATGCTGCAGCCTTTGCTATAGGATATTGGATTTCAAAGTTTTCGTTTGGGGAGTCCACTTCGCGTACCATTTCGATAGAATGTGGAATGCAAGTAAGTTAATCTCTCCTATACCTGCATATCATCGTTTGCTTTGTTTAGGATTTCATTTTGAATAAAACCTTCAAAATTTTCAAACCTGCAGAGTTCAGCGCTGGGGTTCTTGCTAGCACAAAAACATTTCACAAACCCTCTGGTCGCAGTTCCTTCTGCTGTAAGCGTTGTCTGTATGGCGGTAAGTTTTTCATTGCCATTAGTTAAAATGATGGTGTAGAAAGGTCATAATGTGAGTTTATAAGTGTAATTATGTTCAATGGGATTGTGCAGCTCGGAGGGAGCGGTTTAGCTGTGTTCTGGAGAAACCAACCGATTTCGGAAGATGACAAGGATGATTTCAAAGAGTGAATGAAGCATTATGCGTCTTCTTCAGACAGTGGGATTGTTGTAACGTTAGTAAACATGTTCCCTTGTTTTTGATTGAATTTAAAGACATTAAGTTTTGTGTTAAAAGACACAGAAGAAAAAACAAGAGCGTGCATGTGGAATTATTGGTCACACTTATTTCAACTACTAAACTTACACAGATCAAATATAAATCTAGCATCATCGTCTATGGGAATTGAACTTAAAATCACACAGGTTGGAGACTTGGAGTAGAACAGCTGTTTTGTGTCTTGTGGCTATGCAGAAATGAAAGTGGAACACACATTATTGAGTCGTTGTAATAATTGTCTAAGTTTAGTAAATTTTATAAATAAAGCAAGCCCCTTGATGTATGCAAAATGTTTGATGAGAAAGTAAAAGAGTTAGGTTTAAGTTTTAGTAGATTTAAAACATCATATTATTTTTTAACAATAAAGAAAAATTATCATCTAATCAAAAATAATGATTTAGTTGCATTTGAGATGAATTTATTATTGGTCTAAATCAATGGATCATCTTATTTTCAAATCATTAATCCAATAACACATGATTTGTCATTTTAATATAAATAAATAAATGCTCTCAAATTTCATCTTTCGATACACTTTTTTAGTATTTCCTACCAAAGATTTATGTCACTGAATAATGAATACTACTCTCTCTATTTTTATTAGAAGATTTTTTAGGTTTTTTTTCTTGTTTTGAAGTAGAAGATGTTTTATATTTTCAATACAAACTTTTAATTAAATAAATAAATGTTGGTGAAAAACAATGGGGAAAAAGTTGAAAAAACCCTGAACTTTCCTATCGCGGAGCTTTAAACCTTGAACTCTTAAGTGATTCATTTAAAACATCAACTATCTGTCGAGTTCTTATTTAAACATATATTTTCGTTGACTTATCCAAATTAGACATGGTATTAGTCAACCGTTAACTGAGTTTAACGAAAGTTAAATGTTAACTTTTTTAGGGGTTAAAATGGCTTAGTCAACATAAAATACATGTTTTAAATGGCTAAATTATAAAATTTAATGATTTAAATGACTTTTTAACAGGGTTTTTTTGTCTAAATTTAAAAGTTCAATTTTTAGCATAAAGTCGAAATATATTTTTTGTCATAAAGTTAAAAGATTCAAGATTTTCTTACATATTTATTTTGTACAAATCTTGTAATTACATTAGTGCAAAAATATATGTTTGAATTATGTAGATTTTAAATTCAAGCTCTTAATTGACTAGAAATATGTTTAGACTAATCATAAAAATAAAACAATTACTTAAAATATATTCATTATTCAATCATGTAATTTTATTTAATTATTTAGTATAATATATATACAAGATTTTAATGATCTTGTAATTATATTAGTGCAAAAATATATGTTTGAATATTTTAAATTCAAGCTTT
>OVBE01000547.1:0-41332 GCA_900406425.1 Iberis pinnata | reverse complement strand
ACCATAAGCAACCATTTGTTGTACTTTTGTTAATAAACCTTGTCCCATTTCAATACCACCAATCTCAACAACTATAGAACCATCACTCAATATACTAACTTCTCCTGCTATTGGTCTTTGTTTAACTTCATATACAATAGGAACTCTTGAAATCCCTCTTTTTCTCCATTCATTAACATTGTTAAACTCTTTAACAGATTCAACTCTTTTGATATAATCAGAACTCATCTCTAGTTTATCCCATAACATAGGCAAAGTATACTCATCAAACTCACCAGAAACTTCTTTATAAAACTTCTTAAGACTTTCATAACTATGTAGATTTGTTTTCCTTATAACATCAACTTCTATGTTAAGTGAAGTTGATACATTCTCAAGTATTGTTTCAGCTATATATGAACCTTGTAATTCACCTGGTGCTCTCATACTTGTTCTACTTGGTAGATTTGTTTTACATACTTTTATATCAAATTTTAATGTACCCCAATCATATTTCTCTAAGGATGTTATTAGGTTTAATGCTAATATTGGACTTACATCAATATCTATACCTGCATCTATTAATATAGTTAGGTCTAATGCTGTGAGTTTCCCATTTGATTTGAAACCAACACTGTAAGTTATCTTTAATGGATGTCTTCCTCCTGTTATTATCATATCTGTTTTGCGGTTTAGGTATATTCTTACAGGACATTGTAATGTTTGTGCAGCAAGTGCACATGCTGTTGCAACCTGAAATCATATTCATTAGTGTTAAAGATTAGACACAAAATTACCAGTGGGCATTCGGGTTTTGGTTCGGGTTCTATTTGGATAATTCAGGTTTGGGGTTTTTGTATCCGGCTATATAGGATCTGAATTGTAACGGAATATATTTTGGTTCGGGTTCTATTTGGATAATTCAGGTTTGGGGTTTTTGTATCCGACTATATAGGATCTGAATAGTAACAAAATATATTTTGGTTCGGGTTTATTCATGTTCGGGTTGGATTTTGTTTTTTTCCACCAAAACTCAGTATGGAATCGAGATCGGTTTAGATATTTTAGTTTTTTAGTTCAGGTCGGGTTTTATTTTTTCACCAAAATCCGGCATGGAAATTATTTATTTGGTTTAGGTATTTAAATTTTTGGTTCGATTATTCAGATAATTCAGAATTTTTTCTGGTATTTCGGATTTTCAGTTTGGATTATTCAGATAATTTGGATAATTCGGGTCCAAAACACGAATAAACACCCGGATTACCGAAATAACCCAAACCGAAATCCAAAATACGCAACCAAAATTTGAATTACCCAACCAAAACCCGAACTACTCTACAAAAAATATGAATTATTAGATTAAAACTACCAATATGTATATATACATTCGATTTTTGTGTATTCATTCGGGGTTTAATTTGGGTCTGGTTCAATTCGAATATCCGAACTAAAAAAATTTTAGGAACCGTTCAAGTTCTTTGAAACACTAATGTTCGGTTTCGGTTCTTATTTCGGTTCGGTTCCGATTTGGAGATTTACCCAAAATGAAAAGGTCTCTTGTTACTCTAAAAGAAAGAAGAGTATATACTACTTACAAGCATAGACTTTATAGCTTTTCCACCAAATGCACCTCCAAGTCTTCTTGTAATAACTCTTACATTATTCTCTGAGATTCCAAGACATTTAGCTATTACTGATTGTGTATATTCAGGTGCTTGAGTTGCACTATAAACAACTAAAGACTTGTTTTCATCTGGCAAAACAAGTGAAGTTTGTGTCTCCATATAGAAAAAGTATTGTGACCCAAGTCTCAACTACATAAACCAAAATTCAAAAAGCATACTTTAGTGTAAGAATGTTTTGAAGAACTCAATCTTTGATCATAGATAGATAGATAGGTAGACAGATAGATAGAGAGATTAGTACTTCTACTGAGCGTAGCTTGTGATCAGCTTCAGCCATTCCTTTCGAAATATCGCCAACTTGTTCAGGGTAATACTCGGGAGGAACATCGAAAAAACTCGATTTTTCGACTGCTTCTTCAACAGATAAGATTGGTTCCTCTACATTCTTTGTATCATACTCAACCTCTGCAAGTTTCACTGCCATATCTGCATGCTTTTGTGTGTCTGCAACCTAATAAATCACAAGAATTTGGACTTATATCATGTCGAAAAGACGAAGAAATCGATAGAGATGCAAGAAGTTTGAAAATGAGCTTACCACAAGAGCAATGATTTGTCCAGCATTTATAGTAACTTCATCTGCAAAAAGAGGACCTGGACCAAACATAGCTATGTAACCAATGTTTTGTCCCATTTGAGGAATATCTTTAAAAGTAATAACTTTTAAAACTCCTTTTGGTGTTACATTTCCTTTGAATCCAACTTTCTTTATCAAAGCTAATGGCTTTGTGCTATAAATGAATGCTCCATGTAAACAATTAGGCAAAGAAGGAATATCATCAACATAAACAGCTTCACCTAGAAAAGACAAAGAAGATCATAATTAAACATTGTTAGTTAGTGTGAGACATAACTTGTTCTAGAACATGTTTCGGAATCCGCTAAATGAGTGATCCTTGTTCTATAAGTCTAGATCGGGTTTTAGGATCGGCCAAAAAATTGATTTTTGTTCTGGAACTTGATCCAAGATTCCAGAACGAAGATCGTTTTTCTCTATCATTTGTTTTTCTTTGTTTTCTATTCTACTTTCCGCTTACAATGTTTACAAACATTGTGACGAAAAACATCAAGTCAGGGGCGACTCATATAGGGAGTCGGGAGTGCAACCGCTCCGGAGCCTCGACTGGTGTCATGTAGGTTTAGGGATCCATTTTTAAATAGTAATTATGTATATATATTTTTAAAAAGATTTAAGAATTATTTTTACCGTTGAAATCTAACAAATAAACTTTTTTAATAGTGTTACTTATTTTTTCTAAAAAAAATTAAAAACAATGAAGCTCAAAAATTATGTTTTGTTTAAGGACTTATAATATTTTTGAATCGGTCCTGCATCAAGTTATATAATACTAACCAGAAGCTTGCATTTCAGCTCCATATTTGATAATGGCTTCACCAACAGGATGATATTCTTTACTTTCAAACACTTGTTGTGAAGATGAAATCACAGGTAGAGATATTGTCGGCTCGACATGGCCATCGATATGCTTTCTTTCCGAATCCCAAGTGCCGGTCTCGATCACCGGATAAAGAAAATCGAAGAGAAACCCGACGGCTAAGCTTTTCTTATACTCAGTATACGAGGTATCTAAACTCGGCATTATAGTCCCTTTAAGTAACATCACTGCTTCGTATAGAACATTATGTCTGAGTAATTTACCAGTTAAGAAATCTTCGACTTCTCTTGCCCTGATTGAATGATAACCACCATATGAACCAAAAGCCAACCTACATTTATCTACAGTGATGCCTCTTGCTGATGAATCTTTAGAGACTAAAGCTAAAAAAGCAGCATTCATATAAGGCAATGAGCTTCCAATAGGTCGAGGCGCGGCTCGATAAGTTTCGAAAAGCAAACCAGAAGTACTAGAAGAAGCAATCCATCTAGGAATTTGAATCTTTAAAAGGACATTTCTAGTGTCTATTATTGGAGGAGACAAAAGAAACTCTCCAATCCTAAGCTTCTTGTGTCTTCCTAAAGGATCTATTAGACACATAGATGCATCAACAGCTAGCAAAAGTGTAGTTATGTCTGAAGGAAAGCTTTTGCTTTGTGCCATAACTAAATTACCACCAATACTTCCTGAGTTTCTTATAAAATGATTAGCTACTTTCTCCATATGAATACCAATTTTCTTGAAAACATAATTCTCCTCCATCATCAAAGCATCAATAACTTTAGATATTGTTTTAACTGATCCGATTTCGATTCCTTTATCATCTTTCTTGATCATTGAAATCTCTTTAATATGGCTAATATCAATATATCTACCATATTGTTTCTCTTCTTTGTAATAGCCTGTTCCCGTGTTACCGACAACTATTTTCGTCGAAAATCGGTTTCCGGTATTGATGGTTGTTGCTAGTAACTCTTGAAGATCTTTAATTGTAAGAGGAGTGTTCCAATGGTACCTTGTTTGATCCAAAACATTATGTTTTTGATACTTCAAAAAATCCGGAAAATTTACAAGATCTTTGTTAGGATTGTAAGGAGGTAACTTTTTGTACATTTCTTCTTTACTTTCTCCTTTCTTCCAAAATGAGTTAAACCCCAAATCTTCTATATCAACATCAAATGCAAAGCTTTTACAAGCATCAACAATAGGTCGATAACCGGTACATCGACAAAGATTACCGGAAATCGACTTTTCTGCCGCAGAAACCGTAAGTCTTTCTTTAGAAGAATGTGAATTTGAAAGTGTAGAGTAGAGAGATATGCACATTCCTGGTGTACAAAAGCCACATTGAGAGGCATGGAATCCTGCAAATCTTTTGTGAATTGGATGATATCCTTTTTCAGTGTTTCCTAATCCTTCTGATGTTGTTATTGAACAATTATTGATGCTACAAAGAAGTGTTAAGCATGAGTTTATAGAGTATTCTTCTACTTTGTTTAAGATATGATCATATTTTGAGAGTATCACTATGCAAGAGCCACAACCTCCTGCAATGAAAACTCTTCTTGAGTCAGTGAGAGAAACACACATACAAATATGAGATTCAAGGAGAAAAGTCAGTGCAGGCTCAAAAAATTTAAGGACCCCGGGCAAAAATAAAATTTGGGCCCCTTAAATTTAATTTATTAAAAAACTAATAGATAAATTAATTAAATATTAATGTATTAAATTTTTATTGTAAAATTTTGTACAAATACAAATAACTATTTTTTATTGTTACTTTTAAATCACTACTAATTTTTTTTATATGGACCCTAAAATTATCGGCCCAAGAGAGGGATCTGGAGCGGTCGCCCCTACGTGTCCCCCTCCACCCTCCCACTGAGCCGCCTATGAGAGAAGTGAGTATAAATAGATTAAAAGCAAGAAAAGATTGATATTCACTTGGTAGGGCTGGACATTTACCTAAAATCTGAAAGAGAGCCGGACCGAAAAAACCAGTATCAAAATCGAACCATACTATTGAATAATCTGAATGGTTTTTAGATTTTTGGTTTTGGATATCCAAACCAAACCGAACCGGTCCCAAACCGAAACTCCAATGTATATCCGAAAAGGTGAATATATATATATATATATATATATATATATAAGTAATTTCAAGTAATTCGAATTTTTGGTTGCATATTTTGCGTTTTTCGATTTGGGTTATTCGGGTAATTTGTGTTTTAATTAAGTTTTGGACCCACATTACCCATATTATCCGAAAAACACGAATCGCAAACACGAAATAAAAGTTCAAAAATCCAAATTATCCTAATAACCATACTCAAAAATTCAAAAACTCGAATCCGAAAAAAATCGGTTCCATGTAAGGTTTTTGGTAAAAAAAACACGATCCGAACATGAATAAAACCTACCCGACCCCATACCAAAATCTACACTGCTGGACCTAAAATATCCAAAACCCGAATTATCCGAACCAAACCCGAACTAAAAACCCAAATGTCACCTATATTTACTAGAATAATTTGAGTGTGCATGTACCTTCACCACAAGCGAGCTTGGCACTCTTGAATCGAGTATTGGAACGTAAGAACTCTAGTAAAGTTGTAGAAGGATCAATTGAAAAGACTTCAAATTTCTCTCCATTAACACCAAACACTAAATCTTGACCAACCATTTCTCTACTCAAACTAAACCAAAAAAGTGTTGAATCAATGGAAATCAATTAGCTGCATGAGGAACGTAAGAACTAAATAGGGTTTTTATAGTCATACATTTATGAAAATATATGAAGTGGATGGTAAGTTATCTAAAGGAGTCAAAAGTCTAAAGTTTCATACTAATTATAGTATAGTTTGTAACGTATAAATAAGTGAAAATGTGATGTTGATTCAAGAATTGCTGATTATAAGAGATGATTTTGTAATGTAATTGAAAGAAAAGAGAGATATTTAAAACTTTGAAAATAGAAACTAAAAAGAGAAAGTTTCTTTATATGGAATTGTAGTGTTGATGAAGAATACGTCACTTCAATTTTTTAAAAATTTATAGTTTAAGTAATTTTGTAGATGGTGTAATTTTTGTTCTTCACTTTGGAAATTATGTAATTTTTATTTTTTTTCAATTTGAAAAATAGTTACTTTTAAATATTTGAAAAATAAATATTTTTTTATTTATATAAATCATTATCGTTCACATGAACAATTCATATTCATAGTTCACGAAACAAAAAAATACCCAAATAAAAAAACTTTTATAAAATACTCTTTTAACAAATTATAAAACTCTTTAATACCTTATTATCCAATTTTCTCAAATTTATTTATTAAAATTCGATACCTGATCCTTCTACAACCAAATGCTACCTAATGGACTGAATAACACTTTTTCCAACTTGTAATTTGTAATTATTCATTCTAACTTTTTGAAAACGAAAGCACTTTGTGAATTTGAACTACATCTCTCACTTCTTCTGCTTACCTAATGATGTCTCTGCATTATTAAAATAATTTTTTAATTATAAAAATCATGAATACAAATATGATACATATATTAACCAAAAAAGCGAATAAACCGATAAATTTTAATTTAATATAAATATCATATACCTATACGCTACATTATTAATACTAACCAAACAAAAAAGTCGAAATACACATACACATTTTTTTTTTTTTGTTCTTCACTTAAGTTTTACTTTTCTTTTCTTCTTGGTCAAATCTCACTCCTTTTGATTTAGATCAGATAATTAAAATAAGTTTATTTTTATTTTAAGCTTTGGTTTTTAATATTTTATCACTTTATAAATATTGTTATCAAACCACCATAGTAAATTATATAAACCAAATGTGGTTTTTAGTAAAGACCGAATAAATCGAAAACGGAAAATATCCAAACGAAACCGAACCAAACTAAAGTAGATATGGTTTCAATATGGTAGCAACTTTTTAATTAACCGAGAAAGCTGTACCGAAAACAACCGAATACATATTGAACACCTCGAGTTGTGATCTCTTTCCTTGCTACAATTTTTGTTGTGTGTTTGAAATAAACTTCTTCTATCCTCCTTAAAAATCTCATTTTTTGTGTAAATTTCTTTATTCTTGAGGTAGATGATTTTATGGATTTCAGTTTTTTCGTGACTTTAACTTTACAAAAACATAACCAATAGAAAAAATACGACAATGTTATATTAACTTTGGCAATTTCATTTTCTCATCTGTCATCTCTCACATATTGTTTCAAAACAACGGTTTCTTGTTTGAAGATATTTAAGAAACCGTTGTTTTGAAACAATATGTGAGAGATGACAGATGAGAAAATGAAATTGCCAAAGTTAATCTAACATTATCGTATTTTTTCTATTGGTTATGTTTTTGTAAAGTTAAAATCACGAACAAACTGAAATCCATAAAATCATCTACGTCAAGAACAAAGGAATTTACACAAAAAAATGAGATTTTTAAGGAGGATAGAAGAAGTTTATTTCAAACACATGAAAAATATTGTAGTAAGGAAAGAGATCACAACACCAAATCCAGAGAGAGCACGACCACAACCAAGCCCCAATACCAAATCCTCACCAAAAGAAGGTTGAAGCTAGAAACTCAAACCAAATCCAATTACTAAGCAACCTCTCCAAACAAATCACAACCAACCGAGCTAATCCACACCCCTAATAGAAGGGAAGGAAGACTTACACCGAGCCCAATGCCGGAAGTTAGGAGCAGTCGCCGAGAGAGACAGGAGAAGAAGAAGAGATTGGACTTGAGCAGAACAAAACTGCAACTAGATCCGCTAAACTCCACCGCCGAGAAGAGAAAAGAGCTTCACCGCAACAGACAACACTTAAAACTAGGAAAAAAGGTAGACGACAAAAGAATCATAGGGGAGGCAACGCCGGAGAAGGCACGGCGCCGCCGCCGAGGAAACTTCAAGTTCTAGGGTTTTTGTAAAAGGCACGAGAGAAGGTTCGATTTTATTTTTTATTTTAATTCACTTTTTACCGGCCCTGCTAAAAGTGTATTTTATAAAAGACTTCGGGGAATTCTCAAAAATACCACAAAAAACTAGGATTACCCCAAAAATATCACACTCCCAAAATTTCTAAAAATACATCTTTTTCAAAAATACCACAAAAAATGTTTTTTTTTTAAAATACCACAAAATTTAAAATAGCTTTAAAGCTTCAAATTTAAACCCTAAAACCCCAAAACCAAAATTTATCCCCTTGAAAACTAAACCCTAAGCTCTATTTAGTGAACTCAAACCCAAAATTTTAAATTATAAACCCTTAAAATTTACTTTTTTTTTTGTTTGTGGTATTTTTTGGAATATTTGGGAGTGTGTGATATTTTTGAAACTTTTGGGAGTGTGTGATATTTTTGAAATTTGAACTTTTTTAGATGGTATTTCAAGGAATTCATCAAAGTGTCTTTTTCTCATTAACGTGAAGGAAAATAGCAGGACACAATTATAATACCCGATCATATAATGGAAAAGGTATAATACCCGATCATATAATGGAAAAGGAAAACGAGACAGGAAAAACGAAAAAAACACCCACCGAGACGAAAACTGCAGTATCAATCACAACTGAGGGTCGGTAAAGATCGATCGACCCGACACTTCGATGAAGGCTGGGAAGAGACTAAACGAGCACCAGAGGAGCGATAAACCGGTCCTACTTCCAATTCCGTTTCAGGAGCCTATGGCGGTGGCTGGTTTCCCTTTCCATTTGTGTCTGCAGTTTTGGCATAGGTGGTTGTGTATCGGGTTCTCCGGTACCATCCTCGGGTTCCTTCGTCCAGGTTTCTCCATTTTTTGTGGTTATGCTTGGGTACGATTTGGATCTACATCCTGATTTGTTTCGAATGTTTAGACTTCAGTCTAGGGTGTTGTCAGTTGTGGTCCGGTCTTTGTGGTTGCTGTGTTTCTCTGGTGGGCAATAAAGCAGTCCGGATTTTGATACTGCTTAGCTTGGTGTTTAGCTCGTATCTCGGGTTTTAGCATGTAAGCCATCGGTTTTAAGTGGCGAATCTTCGTTTGTTGTATTGGTGTCTTGACCTTTCCAAAGGGCGTTTTCTTGCGTTCCTAGAGTCTCTCGTCCAGTTCACTATTGAAGATGGAGGTTTGTGGTGCTATGCTTCGGTTTAGAGTTTAGGTGCCTTCTTGGGTTCTCATCTCGTTTTATGCTAGTGTTAGAGGGTTCTCTCGCTTCTCGCTTTGGTGTCTATGTCTCCTAAGGGGGCATCAGTTTTGTCATCAGGGGTTTTTAGTGGATTTTCTCGTCTAGCGATCTAAGAGTTAAGAGAAATCATCAGCATCTGTCGTTTGTCTTCCCCTCGGGTCGGGTTCTTCGAGCTTCTCTTGCCGTTTCATTGTCACTTTTGTAATAAAAATTTATAGTTTGAGGAATTTTGTGAATTGGATAATTTTTGTTTTTTATTTTGGAAAATATATATTTTTATTTGTTGTTTCGAGAAATAGTTATTTTTATTTTTATTAGAAAAATAAATATTTTTTGTTCATTCACACAAACAATTTATCATTCACAATTGGCGAATCTAAAACCATTTTTGAATAGGTGCACTCAAACCAAATTAATGGAAATATGTGAAACAAATTAACTAATTTAGCTGTAGATCAATACTCTTTGGTGTAGAAAAAATATTGTTGATGAAACCACATGGTGCACGTGCACCCATTACTCGTCATATACATCCCGTCCATGCTATTTACATCAATCATTCATTGTTCACATGAACAATTCATATTCATTGTTCACAAAATAAAACTTAGGAAATAAAAACTAAAAAGAGAAGGTTTATGTAGATGGAATTGTAGTGTTATGAAGAGTACGTCACTTCATTTATTTTTTAATTTATTGTTTTGAGTAATTTTGTAGATTGTGTAGTTTTGTTATTTATTTTGAAAAATATGTATTTTATTTTTTATTTAAGAAATAGGTATTTTTATTTTTTATTTGACAAAATAGATATTTTTGTTTCACACACAAACTATTAATCATTGACACAAACAATACATCATTCACATAAATCATTCATCGTTTACACGAACAATTCATATTCATTGTTCACGAAATAAAAAAAAATACCCAAATAAAAAAACTTTTATAAAATACTCTTTCAACTAAATTATAAAACTTTTTAAAACTTTATTATCCAATTTTCTCAAATTTATTTACAAAAATTGGATACCTCATCCTTCTACAACCAAATGCTACCTAATGGATTGAATAACATTTTTTTCCAACTTGTAATTATTCATTCAACTTCTTGAAAACGAAAGCACTTTGTGAAAATGAACTCTCTCTCACTTCTTCTGCTTACCTAACTTGAACGGTTGAGTTTGGTTAGAGTAAATATGATTATGATGTTTCTTCGATAACAAGCAAACCAAAAAACCCTAATTCTTAATATTACTTGTGCCACAATTCAAGTCTAAAACTTTTGCATCTTTAATTTATATATCCATAGTGACATATCAATTGCTTAAAGACATGTACAATACTACAACTTAAGCTCCATGTTTGGATCACATTTCTCAGAGGCAGCTTCTAATTCTTTTAGCTCTTCTTGTAACTCAGCTTCTGCTGCATCATCTGTGGTTGCTTCATGATTCATCAGTCCTGATATATCAAAATATTACGCGGTTTAAGATTTTAAGAATGCTATCAATGGCTTTGAATGATCCAAGATTCATCACTTACCTGGTTTCTTCTTCTTCCTTGAAGATCTTCTTGATTTATCATCAGATGATGTACCAAGAAAAACATTGCTATACTTTGTCAATATCCTTTGTTTTTCCTCAACCATTCCTAAAATCTCATAAGCATCTGCTACTGTCTGCACAACTTGGTTATCCGGCGGCTTTCGGTCATAACTCTCTAGATCCTTAAACAGCTTCATAAACCATAAAACAAACACAACACAAGTTTGACATCAACACATTATAAAAACTACAACATAACCAATCTAAAGAGTTTTTCTCTGAGTGAAGTGGAGAAAGCAAACCTTAACAAGTTCTTGTAACATGTTGTTTCGGAAATATATGCGCAACATTTGTAAGCATAGTTGCCACGACACAGAATGTAGATCGTTCCCGATTTTCTTTCGCCAGATAAGATGTGCTTCTTCTGCTCTACGATCCATATCTAAAGCTCGTATCAATTGTCCATATGTTCCCATTGTGTTGCCTTGTCCCTTACTTAGGATCCATTTTATTACCTACAAACAATTAAAGCAGGGAAATAGATGTAGAAGCCTCTCTCAGTCTCTGTTCTTCTCTTTCCGATACTACAAAAATAGAGAATAGGTTCTATGGTAACATTCAGGCGATAGATACCTGGACCATTCGATGCCATTGATGTTCCTTTTCAAGGATAGCTATTACTCTTTTGAGGGAAGCAATAGGGAAATTGCGTTCCCAAGCAACCCAAGCATCTAGAGCTCCATAAACAGCCTCTTTATTATCTTCGATATCGAGAAGCTGCATAGTTTAGATCATATCAAGGGTTTATACAGATAAGTCAACGAATGAAGCAAGAAACCAAGGTTGAACAAGGTAATTCTCACCATCAAACAAAGCAATGGAAAAGGCAAAAAGAAAAGCTTAGAGTATGAAAAATTTCTGCTTACAGTGTTTACAAGAAACTTTATTTTATCCTTCTTGGGTATGTTCTCCCCAATTTGATGTTTTCTAGGGGTCTCTGTGTTTCCCTTCTTCCATGAATCAGCAACATCTTGCTTCTCCTATGACAATATAAGAAAATATGCATCCTAAGGATCTAGTTGGTGATAAATAACGTGAGAAAATTTAAACAGACAAAAGGCACAATTCTGAGGAAATTGTTAACCGAAACTAAATCAGAAAGAAAAAATAGTTTGATCATCAAATACAACAGCTAATAGTTATGTGTTTCACAATACGAATCTACTGAGAGTTGTAGTTTTTGAGAGCATTTAACAGCTATGCCGTATAACTTCTATCTAGTTCAAGATGTATAAGACTGTTTGATAGAGAAACATAAACTGAGCTCACACTAAGACTCCACTAGCCAAACACAAAGCCAACCTTCAGTGTATTCTACTTTACCTCGGTTTTTACAACACGCCTAGGAGATACACGAGAATCAGCTACAAACTGATAACTCATCCACCGGACCCTCAAAAATGCGGGCTTGGTTGACTGGTTGGCCTGAGAAATAGCACTTCACACAATTTAGCATCCAATTTATATACTAGATTTCGACAGCGAGTACTAACATTTAAGAAGATTTAAGACCAAAGACTTACCCCGAGAAGATGATGAACTCGACCAATTCGTGAGCCAGTATTGGCAATGGCATTATGCTTTCTAGAGAAGAATGGTAAAGCATCAGAGTCAATACATTGACAAACCTAATGACTAATTCACCGAATCCGAGTAGTTACCTTATTCCATTCGAATGAGATAACACTCCTTGCTCACCTACAACAAGTTTCAAATCAAAAAGATTGAAAATTCTGACGAACAGTTCTTAATAAAGTGTTTTAACACAGCTTCAAGCAGAATCACACAATCTAGTGTTCTTCAGCTTATGCAAGATTGCCAAATTCTCATGAATAAATCAGAGTCACTACCTAAATGATCACTCAAAGATTCAAACTCAGAGATTCATCAACACCAAAAATTCATTTACAGTGAAAGATCAAAGTACTATATTCTTCCATATATCAGCAATACTAACCATTACTTTCGCAGCCACCGTAACATCCTACTCCGGTGAAAATATTCCGGACGGCTGAAATAGAAGATAACGGCGCCGTTAGGTTTCCGGTCGCTTTACTAACGGCGCGTTTCATCGGCGTTTCTAAGAATCAGAGAACTGAAATTCTCCTTTGAAGTGGTTTTCAGAAATTAAACATAATAATTATTGGGCCATTAGGATAAAGCCCATTAATATTAAATTAGCCCATTAACGATAAAACCGGTTCGGTTTAATTGAAGAGGGTAATTTCGGAATTACAAAGTTGCATGTTTTTTCTCAACGTCCGTGAGGGAAAGACGAAAGGGAAAAGAAAAAAAAATCAGAAGAGAAAATCCGAGAGAAAGTTCTTCAGGATCTGTGAGAAAATTTGTAGCTGTGTTAGTTCTAAGCATTATCTTCATTAGGTGTTAAGAAGGAGAAAAGCTAAAACGGTTTTAAAAGTTTTTGCCATCGTCGGGAAATTTTTTTTCCGAATGTCTGTTTTGACGTCGATCAGAAACTTTTGAGCTTCGGAAAGGAAAATGTACTTTATAGATTCTGATTATAGATCCATGTTGGTTAAATTTTCCTAGAAAATCCTTCTGATTGGATTTTTCTAAAAAAAAGTTTGTTGATGTTTCTTCCTCGGAATTGTTTTTAGGATTATCTGACGAAGATTCTATCATAAATAATGGTACGAGCTTTCTATTTCTAGTTTTATTGCGTTTTTCTATAGATTGTTTATTCATTTTGTTAGCCTCTGTTTTGGGATGTTGATTTTAAATATTCTACAGATTGTTTATTAAAAATCTTTTCGCAGATTCAATGTTAAGACTGTGTAACTTCTTGTTTTTGGTTAAAACTCTGAATAACTTTCTTTTCTAATGATTTTGTTGTGGATTAGAATTAAGGATTCTAGAAATTTATCTCTCGTTGTTGTTAATTCCCTTTTGATTGTGTAGTCAAGATGTGATTTATGTGCAGGCTGCTTCAGCCAAAGTAAGTGTTGGGTCTCATGTTTGGGTGGAGGATCCAGATGAAGCTTGGATAGATGGAGAAGTAGAAGAAGCTAACAGTGAAGAAATCACAGTGAACAGCTCAGGAAAGAAGGTAAGCATATGTTTTACGATCATAATTGAGATGTGTTTATTTCTTAAGCTACATGGAGATAAGCAGTGAGGGGAAAAAAAGCTCATGTTTCTGATGCATCTGTTTTCTTAGGTTGTGGCAAAAGTAAGTAATGTCTACCCCATGGACCCTGAGTTCCCTGAACTTGGGGTCGATGATATGACAAAGCTTGCATATTTGCACGAACCAGGGGTTCTGCTCAATCTAAAGTGCCGATATAATGCAAATGAAATATATGTAAGCTTCAAATTTTATACCACTTTTGTGTTGTTTACATTTACCTTCACGTATCTCAATGTAATTTTTCATGATGTATTCAGACTTACACAGGCAATATATTGATAGCTGTGAATCCCTTTAAAAGATTGCCTCACCTTTATGGAAGTGAGACAATGAAACAGTATAAGGGCACAGCTTTTGGTGAGATGAGTCCACATCCTTTTGCGGTTGCAGATTCTGCGTACAGGTAACTCTTCTGTTTCTGTAATTATCTTGTGTTATAGTTGCACACTATCATTTTTTTTTTGGCCTTACATCACCAATATATAACATTAGGAAAATGATCAACGAGGGAGTGAGCCAGGCAATCTTGGTGAGTGGGGAAAGTGGTGCTGGTAAGACGGAAAGCACGAAGATGCTCATGCGTTATCTTGCTTACATGGGAGGAAGATCTGAGAGTGATGGACGATCTGTGGAGCAGCAAGTTTTGGAGGTAAGTAATTTTCTCAGATACAATGCTACATTCTTGCAAATTTTAGACTCTGAGTTTCCTCCAATAACACATTTTCTGTAATTTTACTTTCCTTTTCTGCAGTCCAATCCAGTTTTAGAAGCTTTTGGAAATGCAAAAACCGTTAGAAATAATAATTCAAGGTGGATGAGATGAGTCTCACTTTAGTAATTTGTCAAGTTTCTGTATCCGCTTGAACCCAATTTTAAGATATTAAGGCGAATCCCATATGTTGCAGTCGTTTTGGAAAATTTGTGGAGATCCAGTTTGATCATAGGGGAAGAATCTCAGGAGCTGCTATCAGGACATATTTGCTAGAGAGGTCGCGGGTTTGTCAAGTTTCTGACCCTGAAAGAAACTATCATTGCTTTTACATGCTTTGTGCTGCACCAGATCAGGTAAGCCTGATCTCTACTGTGGCGGTGTTAGCTAAAAATCTTAGAGATCATGTTTTTTCCCATGCTTGACTTTACATGAAATTCTAGCTGACTAAAACAGTGTATGTCTTGAGGTTTCAGGAAATTGAGAGGTACAAGTTAGGAAAACCGAGCACATTCCGGTATCTAAATCAGTCTAATTGTTATGCCTTGAATGAGCTTGATGATTCCAAGGAATACATAGCTACAAGGAAAGCTATGGATATTGTTGGGATTGATTCTAAAGAGCAGGTACATTCTTTTGGTTTTTATTTACATGCTGAGTCATGGGAACAACACTTCTTACATTCCACTACTGCAGGATGCAATATTCCGTGTAGTGGCAGCAATCCTTCATCTTGGGAACATCGAGTTTGGAAAGGGTGAAGAATCAGAAGCCTCAGAACCTAAGGATGAAAAATCACGGTTCCATCTAAAAGTTGCAGCAGAACTTTTTATGTAAAAGCTTAAATTCTTCTAAACGGTTTTTTGGTCAGCCAAAACTAGAGCCTTGACTTGCTCTTTGTTATAGGTGTGATGAGAAAGGTTTAGAAGATGCCTTGTGCAAAAGGGTCATGGTGACTCGTGATGAAAGCATTACAAAGTCGCTTGATCCTGACAGTGCAGCTCTGGGCAGAGATGCACTAGCCAAAATTGTATATTCTAAATTGTTTGATTGGTAGGTTAATAATAAGTCGATAACTAATTCTTTTTGTAAGGTACTATTATATTCTTGAGATTTCTTTTTTCTTTTCTTACAGGCTTGTGAATAAGATCAATAATTCCATTGGCCAAGATCCAAATTCAAAACACATTATTGGAGTTCTGGATATTTATGGATTCGAGAGTTTTAAGACAAACAGGTGCTTAACCGGTATGCTTTTGTTTTCGCTGATATGTTAAATTTCTAGAACTGATGATAAATGAATTCTTACGTTGCTTCCAACATTTATGCTCTCTGATTAAGCTTCTATAACAATGAGCTGATGGTTTGTTATCGAGTTTCTTAGATTTCAGTAGCTCAGTTAAGTGCTATCTTGTGATTTGGAACAATATAGTTATTCTGGTTATTTCCCGTTCCTTGTAGTTCTGTTGTTTGGCTGTTTGATTATAATTCTTTTGTTAATTTCCAACATAGTCTTCTCTTTTTCATGTGCCATCTGCAGTTTTGAACAATTTTGTATAAATTTGACAAACGAGAAGCTGCAACAACATTTCAACCAGGTTGGACACTGCAACTAGATTGTTCTCTTTTTAGGATTACCTATATTCATACATCACTTCCTCTTATCTGCAGCATGTGTTCAAGATGGAGCAAGAAGAATATACTAAAGAAGAGATTGACTGGAGTTACATAGAGTTCATTGATAATCAGGATGTTCTTGATCTTATTGAAAAGGTTGGTAGCACACACAATGTGCGGTGTTCGAACTTATGGTCCTCATTCCTAGTGTTGAGAGTATCTGATGTGCAGTTTTTTCATGCCAGAAACCTGGTGGTATCATTGCCCTTCTAGACGAGGCTTGGTAATATTAAAAGGTCATATTTGTTCGTTGTTTCTTTCTTTTGTATTCGGAAAAAATGATTTGGGATTCTGTTTGCTTCTACAGTATGTTTCCAAGATCAACACATGACACATTTGCACAAAAGCTATACCAGACATTCAAAGACCATAAGCGTTTTGCCAAGCCAAAATTGACTCAATCAGACTTTACGATTTGCCACTATGCTGGTGATGTTAGTGATCTCCATAACCTAAACCCCTCGCTTATATGCTTGTCTTGATGTAATAGCAAAATTACCTTGGTGCAATGACTGTATTCTTGTTTAATTCCAGGTCACTTATCAGACAGAACTGTTTTTGGACAAGAACAAAGATTATGTTGTCGGAGAACATCAAGCTCTCCTTAGCTCTTCAGAATGTTCCTTTGTCTCATCGTTGTTTCCACAATTGCCAGAGGAGTCTTCCAAAACATCAAAGTTTTCATCAATAGGTTCTCAGTTTAAGGTCTGACGTGATGTTTAAGTTACAACTGATTCTGCTCATAATATCTACTCTGATTCTCACCATGTACTAAAATACAGCAACAACTGCAATCCTTGCTGGAGAGTTTGAGCACCACAGAGCCACATTACATACGATGTGTTAAACCAAATAACCTTCTTAAGCCAGAAATCTTTGAGAACGCTAATATTCTACATCAACTTAGGTGTGGGGTAAGCTTTTAGAGTTTCAGAGAGCCATATAGTGTACTTCCAATTTTACAACTGATTGATTATTCTGCTTTCCTATGATGTTGTGGAACTTCCTGTTTTGATCTCAGGGAGTAATGGAAGCCATTAGGATTAGTTGCGCTGGATATCCTACTAGAAAGCCTTTTAATGAATTTTTAACTCGGTTCAAAATTTTAGCCCCAGAAAGTACACAGAAAAGGTATTACCATTAATCATATTTTCTTTGATTAGATCTAATTAGACTTTTAAAAGCATTTGGTTCTGGGTTTTATGTTAATAGTTATGACGAAATTGAAGCTTGCAAAAGGCTACTAGCAAAAGCGGACCTCAAAGGTTTTCAGGTGCAATTTCATAATCCGAGCTCACGCTTTTTATTTTTGTTGATTGCATTGTGATTACTGAAACAAAAATATTGCATCATATGTTACTTGGTCAATAATGTACAAGACTTATTCTAGCTTTCTCTTTCTGCTACATATACCAGTCGTATATAACAATCCTTATTAATGAAATTTTCTTGCATCATAGATCGGGAAGACAAAGGTGTTTCTAAGAGCAGGTCAAATGGCAGAATTGGATGCTCATCGAGCTGAAGTTCTTGGTCATTCAGCACGGATTATTCAGAGGAAAGTTCTTACTTATCAGTCTCGCAAGAATTTTCTTTTGTTGCAGGCAGCTTCAACAAAAATCCAAGCCTTTTGTAGAGGTAATACGTTTGTTGGTAATGATATTTTGTTGGCTGCAAAAAAAATGTTATCAGGCTGTCTAATTACCTGGTCAAACTGAATTTAGGACAAGTTGCACGTCTTTGGTTTGAGACCATGCGAAGAGAAGCTGCTTCTCTGCGAATTCAGAAGCAGACACGGACTTATATTAAACAGAAAGCCTATAAAAACCTGTGCTCGTCTGCTTGTACAATTCAGACAGGGATGCGAGCAAAAGCTGCTCGAGCTGAACTTCAGTTTAGGAAAAAGAGAAGAGCGGCAACCATAATTCAAGCAAGTTTTCACATTATGTTGAAATTTTTTGCCTTTTGCATATTACATACCTGTTTCACACACATCTACTTGTTTGAGTACTGAAAACATGAAATTTTATGGTTACACAGAGCCAAATCAGAAGATGCTTGTGCCATCAGCGTTATGTGAGAATGAAGAAAGCAGCGATTACTACTCAATGTCACTGGAGAGTGAAAATTGCACGCCGCGAATTGCGCAATCTTAAGATGGTAATACTCGTTTACTAACATATGAAGTTTTTAGTTTCACTAAATCTCCTCTTTAATGAGAAGTGCTGTAGTCAATTTTATTACCAATCCTCTAGATAGTATGTAAGCAGGAATTTTCTTGTTCTTCATTTCTTCAGGCTGCAAAAGAAACAGGAGCACTTCAAGATGCTAAAGCCAAGCTGGAAGATCAGGTGGAAGAACTCACTTCAAACTTAGAGCTCGAGAAACAGAGGAGGGTACACATTTTTATTTCATCAACGATAACTTTTTTTCTTGAACTCGTTGTAAACTAGATCACATTTTTGGTTCTGTATGAGGCATCTGATCAGTATATTGGTGTAGATGGAGATTGAAGAAGCCAAATCTCAAGAAATCAAAGCATTAGAGTCAGCGTTAACAGATATTAAACTTCAGCTCAAGGAAACTCAAGAAAACAAAAATGAGGAGATCTCAAAGTTGCAGTCCGCCTTACAGGACATGCAGCTCTCTAAAGGACATGAGATGAGTAATGGTACTGATGCTGAAAACGAACAGCTTAAGGTTAGTCCATACGAATACTTTGTTAGAACTCTTTTTTCCTTAGTATTCAGTGCCTGTTTTAAGATATTTATATATATCATCATCGTTTGTTTTTCTTACTCTCTTTCTTCATAAGGAGTTGGTGAGTTCATTGCAAAAGAAGATTGATGAATACGAGAGAAATTATGAAGAAATCAGCAAGGTAAATGGAGATCGGATAAAACAAGAAGTTCCTGTAATTGATCAGGCTGCAGTCATCAAACTTGAAGCTGAAAATCAACAGCTAAAGGTAGGATTGCTCGATACATAATAGATTTTGGTTCTTCCTCTTGATAATATGTATCTCATCAAGCATAGCATTTCTTAGGAATTGGTAACTTCCTTGGAGAAGAAAATCGATGCATTAGACAGAAAACATGATGAAACGAGCTCAAATATCACTGAACAGTTGAAGGAGAATGTTTCATCTGATTATGCGGTCGTGAGCAATCTTGCAGCTGAGAATGAGAGACTCAAGGTATCCTTAGAAAAGAAAATCGACGTAAGTCATGGGAACAATTCTTCAGATAGAGAAAACAAAGACCTGAATGTAAGTTTTCCAAAGCTATAGCCTTCTTCTGTTATAGTTTGACAAAGGATTCATATAATTTTTCCAACAGGATCTAGTAAGCTCCTTGGAAAAGAAAATAGATGAAACAGAGAAGAAATATGAAGAAGCAAATAGACTTTGTGAAGAGAGGCTGAAGCAAGTAGTAGACGCGGAGACAAAGCTTATTGAGTTGAAGACAACGATGCAAAGGTTTGACGATTTGTATTGTTTCTTCTTTTTAGCTTTTCTCTTCAAAATATTTGCAGTTAGATTAGTTTGTACATGTGAATTACTTGATTAGTTTTCTCTTCAGGCTTGAGGAAAAGGTCTCTGACATGGAGATGGCAGAACAAATTCGCCGGCAGCAAGCTCTGAATAATTCTTCTTCACGAAGAATGTCACCCCAAGTGTCATTTACAGGAGCCCCGGTAAAATTTAGTATTTCTCTTTCGTTTCTTTAGATCATGCAGCCTGCAGAGAATGAGCATACTTTAAGTGATAAAGTAGATAAACTGATTATAGATAAAATTTCTTTGACATTCGTACAGGAATCACCTGCTCCTATACCGGGAAAAAGGTTCGGGACAGAATCATTTAGACAATCCAGAGTTGAAAGACAACCACATGTAAGTGCCTAACGAATACATTAGTACTTGTTTTCAGTGGCTAAACGGTTTTCATATATAAATGATGCAGGAATTTGTTGATGTTCTTCTCAAATGTGTATCTCAAAACATCGGTTTTAGTCATGGAAAGCCAATTGCAGCTCTTACAATATATAAATGTCTTATACACTGGAAAATATTTGAAGCAGAAAAAACCAGTATATTTGACCGAATTGTTCCTATTTTTGGATCTGCAATTGAGGTAACTGAGAAGTTACGAATTACACATTTCATATGATCATTAATATGATGACCAATGCATATGGTTCAAATGTGCTGATTACAACTTAACACAATCTTCTGCTTATTTTATTTGCAGAATCAGGAAGACGACAATGAGTTAGCTTATTGGCTAACGAACACATCAACTCTGTTATTCTTGCTTCAAAGAAGCTTGAAACATAACTCAACTAGCTCAAGTCCAACAAAACCTCCTCAGCCAACTTCATTATTTGGAAGAATGACACAGGTATAAACAATTGTTGTCACGATGGTCTTGATTCTTTAAGATCTATAGTACTTAAAGGCTTTATGTTTCTCAGGGTTTTCGTTCAACCTCTTCTACGAATCTTGCAACTGATATAGTACACCAAGTAGATGCAAAATATCCTGCTTTACTTTTCAAACAACAGCTTACAGCTTATGTTGAAACAATGTATGGAATAATCCGAGAGGATATGAAGAAAGAAGTATCATCCTTGCTTTCTTCCTGCATTCAGGTATAGCTAACCAATAACTAATCCTTTGACACAATTAACTTGGAAATTCGAATGATTTTCATTTTTATGGTTAGGATCTGAAGAATTCATCTGATGATTCCTGTGTTATCACATCACCATCAAAGTCATCTGAAGAAGATTCTCCAAAGAAGTCAGGTGAAGAAAATCTCCCCACTAAGTCGTCTGAAGAGGATTCACCAGCTAAAGAGAGCCAAGAATCAAAGTCATCTGAAGAAGATTCTCTAAAGAAGTCAGGTGAAGAAAATCTCCCCACTAAGTCATCTGAAGAGGATTCACCAGCTAAAGAGAGCCAAGAATCAAAGTCTTCTGAAGAGAAGTCATCTGAAGAAGATTCTCTAAAGAAGTCAGGTGATGAAAATCTCCCCACTAAGTCCTCTGAAGAGGATTCACCAACTAAAGAGAGCCAAGACGCAAAATCTTCTGAGGAGAAGTCGTTGGTGAACTCTTGGCAAAGCATTATTAGGCTTTTGAATCATAACCTCAACACATGGAAGAAAAACTACGTAAGAATATTTCTATATCTAATTGAATCACATTAGTGCTTAGTTTCTCTTAGGGCTGGGCATTTAACCGAACCGAATTTCGTTTGGTTAATTCGGTTTGGTTTATCCGGTTATTTCGGTCCAGTTTGGCAACTTTTTATTTTAGTTCGGTTTTCGGTTCACTTCGGTTCGGCAACAATTTTATTTTCCACTATATTAACCGAACTAGCTAAAATTAACCAAATAAACCAAAAATTAGCCAAAATTAAGATTTTTGAACCGAATAAACCGAAGCGAAAAAACCGAATGCCGAACCGAACTTTTATTCGGTTCAATTCGAGACTGAAAAAACCGAATAAACCGAATCCCTACCCCTACTTTCTCTAATTAAAATGTCCTCTTTTTAGGTTCCTCTGTTTCTCGTTCAGAAGATCTTCAGCAACACTTTCCAATACATCAATATTGAACTCTTCAACAGGTAATTGTTTGTAATCCTCTTATTTACTTTCACTGTGAAAGAAATCAGATTCAATGGTTAAAACTCGAGCTGTTAATATGAACAATACAGTCTTCTTCTTGAACAAGAATATTGCACATTCAACATGGGCAAAAAAGTGAAAGCAGGGTTAGATGAACTAGACTCATGGTGTAGCCAAGCGACTGAAGAGGTACATTTTGTCCCAAAATCAAAACCAAAGACTTTTAGGACATTGTAGGGGTGGGCATTCGGTTTTTTTTCGGTTTTTCGGTTTTTATTCTTTTGTGCCGAATTGAACCGAATAAAATTTTGGTTCGGTCCGGTTTTTCATTTTCATAGTTAAGTTTATTCGGTTCGAAAATCTTAATTTCGGTTAGATTTTGGCTAATTTTTGGTTTTTTCCGGTTAATTTTAACTAGTTTGGTATTTGATTTTTATAGTTTGGTTTATTCGGTTCGAAAATCTTAATTTCGGTTAGATTTTGGCTAATTTTTTGTTTTGTTTTTCGGTTAATTTTGGTTTATTCGGTTAATTTTATCAAGTTTGGTACGGTTCGGTTAATATAGTGTAAAATAAAATTGTTGCCGAACCGAACTAAAATAAAAAGATGCCGAATTGAACCGAAATAACCGAATTAACCAAACTAAATTCAGTTTGATTCGGTTTATTCGGTTCGGTTTAAATGGCCAGCCCTAGGACATTGTTTCACTTGTCCACATAATCCTCTTGAATGTAGTTCGTAGGATCTTCATGGGATGAACTTAAACACACAAGACAAGCCGTGCTACTCCTGGTTGGTCTTCTTCTCTCGACATTTATATCACATCTTGCTCCATGTTTCTATGTTCCATGTTTATAGACTTTCTTCTTCTTTCAGGTTACAGATCCTAAATCCACAATTACATACGATGATCTTACAACTAATCTTTGCCCGGTAATTCTCTGATTCTCTAATGTCATAACTCCATTAAAGAGTAGTATTGTGGTTAACCTCTCTCTCTCTCTTTTTATTAGAATCTTTGTACTGAGCAATTATATAGAATATGCACTCTATGCATTGACGAAAACCACGAAGATCGAAACATATCACCAGAGGTATGATTCTTCCTAAAGCTCTGAATGATTAGGGTGGGCATTCGGTTTTCTCGGTTCGATTTATTCGATTTTTGGTTTTTTCGGTTTTTTCTTTTTCGGCCGAAGTGAACACAACAAAAGTTCCATTCGGATCGGTTCGGCACTCAGTTTTTTCGGTTTGGTTTTTCCTTTTAGAAGTTCGGTTTTTCAGTTTGAAAATCTTAATATCGGTTAAAATTTTGGTTTTTCAGTTAATTTCCGGGTTATTCGGTAAATTTCGGTTTGTTACATTATTTTTTGCGAGTTCGGTTCGATTCAGTTCGGTTAATTTAGTATAAGATAAAATTGTTGTCGAAAACCAAACTAAAATAAACCGAAAAACAGAATAAACCAAACCGAATTAACCGAATTAACCGAATAAAATCCGGTTCGGTTCGGTTTAAATGTCCACCCCTAGCTCTAATAAACCGAAAAAAAAGTCAAGAAACTCTCTGATAACTTCTTTGCATAATGTAGTTGATTTCAAACATGAAACTTGTAATGAATAACGAAGATAAAGACAACAATTCCTTTTTGCTGGAAGATGATTCAAGGTACTTACTATAATCTCTCATGAGCCTTTCTCTCTTCAAACATTGTTCCTGAATGTTTTTTTTTTTACATGAACACAAAACAGCATACCATTTGATACTGATGAGATCTCAAATTGCATGCAAGAAAAGGACTTTGCAAATGTAAAATCAGCTTTAGAGTTAGCTGATAATCCTAACTTCCACTTTCTTAAAGATTGAGAAACTACCTGTTCAGCTTTCTTCTTCAGTCTTTGTGTGTGAGTGACCCTTTTGCTAAAGATTGTGCTAACCATTGATTTCATCTTGGTAATATTCATTCTTTTTGGGTTTGAAGTAATATAAGTTTCTTTTTTTGTGGTTTATTCAAGGAAAAGGTTTGTTATCATAATATATTTTACTTTTATAACTAGGAAACTCTGGTTATTTTTAAATTTTCATTGAACACATTTGAAAGGTTATGTATTAAATAACAAATAATATATTAAGTATTTTTTAAATATAGAATACTAAGTTTTACAAAAAGAAATTTTAGCCATAATAAAATAGAAGTAGTAAAAATAATTAGAGAAACACTTATATATAGCGAACGAAATTTTGCGTTTTTTCATAAAAGTTATAACTTTAAAAAATGAAACAAAGTCATGTTTCATCTTGTATTTAAAAATTGTCTAAATTTAATATAAACTAAAAAAATCTACTAAGAGACATATTATAATTTAAAAAACAAAAAATTAGAAGAAGCACATCTAATGAGATATGCACATCTTCCATATTTCAAAAATAATTTTAAAATTAGTATAATGAAGAGACACATCTAATGAGATGCACCACTTAATTTTTGAGAAATTTTAAAAAGTAGTATAATAAAAGGACACATCTAATGGGATGCAAAATTTCCGTTTTAGAAGATTTCAATGATTCTTACGTTTCAAAATGTAAAACAAAAAACAAAAACATCATTAGAGATGTACATTCAACTTTTGAAACAAAATTTGTTGTTTTATCATATGAATAATCTTCATTCAATTTTATTGTAGAAAAATAAGTTTTAAAAAAATAATGTTTAGTCATAATAAATTAGAAGTAGTAAAAAAAATTAGATGTAGTGTTATATATAATGAACAGAACAACGTCTTAACATGAAGGGTCACAACTATAAAATGAAAAAAATGTAATGTTTCATCTTGTTTTTAAAAATTGTATAAATTTAATATAAATAAAAAGCCTTTTTCTTTTTACTAAGAAGCACATATTCTTTTAAAAAATATTAAAATTAAAAGTTACATATCTAATGAGATGCAACTCTTCTATATTTTGAAAATAATTAGAAACTAGTAAAATGAAATGACACCTCTAATAAGATGCACCTCTTCCATCTTAGAAGATTTCAATGATTCTTACATTTCAAATTGTAAAACAAAATCAAAATTAACATTAGAGATATATATACCTTTAAGTTTTGAAGCAAAACATCTTCATTCAGTTTTAATGTAGAATAATAAGTTTTACAAAAAAAGCGTTTAACCATAATAAAATAGAAACAGTAAAAAGTTGGATGTAAGAGTTATATATAACGGACGAAATGTTGCGTCTTTTTATGATGAATTACAACTATAAACGAAATAATGTGATGTTTGTATATAAAAAACTTCATAAGTTTAATATATATGAGAGGTGCTATTGCATTTGGTAGTTTGTTTATAAAATTAAAGAGGTGCTATTAAAAATATGTATATGATAGTTTCATATTATTTAGCAGTAAAAACTATTTCCGCTGCAGTTCAGGGGTGTCCTCCTCACACACCCAACTTTCCACTGCTACGGGTTGATGCGATCGAACCCTTCAAAACAGTAACATGAATAAGCATCAGAACCACAATAACTATAATTATTGCAGAAGTCAGTTGGTAAAGTAAGCAAAGCATTCTATCGAGATGATAGCGGGATCAGTGTGAATAGATAAAGGTGCCCAAAGTCATTGATTGTTAATCTCAAGTAGATGCTTTGTTTTAAAATAAGGAACTTGTAAGTTACCTCCTCACTATTCTCCGTATAATTGTAAACCATGTAATATAGTCTTCGATCCTTCGCGTTTGGTGAAGATGTTTCATTTAAAAAAGTGTCTTCTAAATTTTGTTATCTAGCACCTATTGTATTTGGTAGTATTTTTTGATAAAATGGAAGAAGTGTATTTAGCATATATTGCATATGATAGTTTTTTTGTAAAACGGATGAAGTGCTATTGAAAAGTTGTGTCTTTTCATTCTTAAACTTGTAACTTTTCATTAAAATATGTAACTTTTGTTTAGCAATCATATAACATATAAATGGTGTTATTGAAAAATGTGTCTCTTAGATTTTATAACTGAAAACTTTTCAAAAGTTGAAGAGTTGTCATTTGAAAAGATGTGTCTTCTAAATTTTTTTTTATTTAGCACATATTGCATTCTGCATTTGATAGTTTTTTGGTAAGATTAAAGAATGCTATTGAAAAGATGTATCTTTTAAATTTTAATTTTTAAAATTATCAAAAAGTTGAAGAAGTTTCATTTGAAAAGTTGTGCCTTATAAATTTTGTTATCTAGCACATATTGCATTTGGTAGTAATTTTTTTGTACAATGGAAAATGTTTATTTAGCACATATTACATTTGATAGTTTTTTTTGTAAAATGGAAGGCGTGCTATTGAAAAGTTGTGTTTTCATTCTTAAAGTTATAACTCTTCATTAAAAGATGTAAATTTTCGCTTAGCAAACCTGTAAAATGGAACATGTGTGATTTAAAAATTGAAAAAGTGTCATTTGAAAAGATGTGTCATCTAAAATTTTTTTAATCTAGCACATATTGTATTTGGTAGTTTTTTGTAAGATAAGGGATTCTATTGAAAATGTTTGTCTTTTAAGTTTTACTCTTTTAAACTATCAAAATTTGAAGAGGTTTTATTTGAAATTTTTTATATGAATAAAAAAGATACATTTTCAAGTCACCTACTCAAAAGGTATTTAAGGAGACTAATTTAAAGTTAATAAATATCACAACACACCTATTCAATTCTTATATGATTTGCAAATAAATTAGGAAATACAAACTATATAATGCACAAATTTCATTAACAATAAAATCAAAAGTTACATCTTTAAAGACACAACTTTTTTTTAACAAGGAGCAAGTGGTCTAGTGGTGTGCCGCCTCTGCTGCCTAGTTACCAGACCAGGGATCGAACCTGGCCGCTCGCATAGCGAGTGCATTTTCTCCTATTTATAGAGTATGGGTTAGTGGGCCGGCCCATTGTGGTCCAGAGANTAAATGGAAAAAAAAAAAAAAAAAAAAAAAAAACAACTTTTCAATTACACCTCTTTAGTTTTTTTAAGATTGCATAATTAAATATAAGAAATTAAAGGAATACATTTTTCAATAGCACCTCTTCCATATGATGATTGATATTTAAGGGCACTAATTTAAAATGAAAAATTATAATAACACATTTTCAAATCTTGTATGAATGACAAAATAAATATAGAAACCATACATAGAATGTACCACTTCTAATAATAATAAAATAAAAAGACACATTTTTAGAGAAATAATTTTTCAACCGCACCTCTTTAATTTTTTTAATATTGCATAATTAAGATTTTAAAATAAAAAATAAAAGACATACATTTTCAATAACATATTTTTCATTTATGAGAATTGCAATACACAAATCAAAGTTTCTTATTTTTACTAAGAAACACATTTTTAAAAAAGAAAGAAATTAAAAGACACATATAATAAGATGCACTTCAAAAAAAAAAATATTAAAAATGAAGAGATAAATCTAATGTGATGCACCTCTTCTATTTTAGAGGATTGCTCTTATTGATTTTCAAAAGATAAAGTTGTAACATCATATTGTTTAATTTTAAAATTTTTGGAAGAAACTTACATTTCAAAACACTATTAGATTTTTACATAACAACCAAAATACAAAAACATAAACATAGTCTTAGAGTTAATTAACGGTTAATTACATATTCAAATAAAGTTTAAAAATAAATGTAAACATATCAAGTAGTAGATTAAGCTTTTTATTATATATTCAAATAAAACCTTGATTAAACAACAAACTAATTTTTTGACATTTTATTTTTCACTTGGAAAAACATAAGGTTTAAAAATCTACAAACTTCATTGATCTGATGAAATTTAACTTCATGATCAAAATAACTTGGGTACACATGAAACATTTTGATTTGTTAGGTTTTATTAATATTTGCGGTATCTTAGAATTCAATTCATATTCATCAACATGCTGAAACATAGAATATAAGATTAAGAACAAAAAAAGTCATTAATACTTATCTAAACAATAAAACACATAAAAGGGCAAGATTAGTTACAAAAACTCACCAAAAATTTAAGTAACAAAACACACTTCTAAACAAACTTATTTGAGGATTTAACATGTCTTTCGTCTTAACTAGACTTCATGATCTTTATTCCACTGTTTTTTTTTATAAAGTATGAAAAGTTTTGTTAGGTGATAATTTTGGGTCTATTAAATAATAATTTTGTAAAATAATCGAAAATATATGTTATGAAAGCGTTGCAAAAACTAAATTCTAATTACTTAATTACAAAGTGGATTCAAATCGTAAATTGTTACGGAGAACAAAAAATATATAGAACAATATTAAGAACAAAAAGACACAATTATTTATTTTAACCTCTTCTTTTCAAATGAGTATTTAAAGACACTAATTTAAATATACATATCACATAACACCTTTTTAAGTGTTAAATGAAATAAAAAGACACATCTAAAGAACAAAACTTTTCAGTTGCACCTCTTTAATTTTTTCTTAGATTGTTAACTAAAATAATTAAAAACATATCAGACACAACTATTAATTTGAACCTCTTCATTATAAATGAGTATCTAAAAACACTAATTTAAATATAAATATCACATGACATCTTTTCAAGTCTTAAATAAAATAAAAAGACACATCTAAATAACACAACTTTTGAGTTGCACCTTTTTAGTTATTTTTAAAAATTGTTAATTAAGGGGGAAAATTACAATAAGAAAATAAGAAGTTTTAAAATAAGAAAATTTTGAAAATTATGGTATTGCCACCTAAGGAAATTAGAAGTTTTAAAATAACTAAAAAACTTGAAAAATTGTGGTAATGCCACATAGACAAACCAATTGATTAAAATAATGTTCCTCTTTTAAATATTAAAGATTATCGTTTTAGAGTTTTGCATACCAATTAAAAAAATTCTTTTTTCATAAAAACAACATTACATATTACATAATCCGATATCCAGGTTAACCAAAAAGAAAAAGTTACAAATTTCAAGATGTAAAATCATGAATAAGGAAAAAAATACAAAAAGCCACATTTTCCATAAAACACTAAGAAAAAACCCAAAATATTTTTACATTTTTGGTTTCTTCATCCTAGAGGAGAGAGCTTGGTTATTATTATTAATGTTTTCTTTTATAATCATACATTTCATTTTGCTATATATTTTTTTTTTCCTAAAATTTAATATTAGAAATGTGAGATACATCGAGGATGACGAGCTGCAACAGTTTTGTGTTGTTTTTTAGATTCTTCTTTCCATTTATTAGATATGTCATGAGCCACACTCATAGCATCCATTGAAGCACCAAACAATCCTTTTCTTGTGAACCCTACTGCATACAATCCTGCCTCTCCTTTCCACCCGTTTGGAAACGGGTTTTTTGGTATCCCATCATCAGAGAAGAAGTCATTATCCTGAAATATAATTATATCAAACATGAAACATGATTTTTTTTTCTTTGGTCAACAACATTGCCGGTCCGGATCTAAATAGCGCGTAAAGCGTAGTTAAAATTTGATGCCCTAAATTCGATGTACTCAACCACGATACCAAAGTATTTCTAATAAATTTGGTGCCCTAACATGTATATAAATTTTGGCGCCTAAAGCCCTTGCTTTACGAGCTTTAGCTCAGGGCCATCCCTGGACTCAACAATATAGTATATTAGTCTATAAGATATTCATAAACAGGTACCGATTCCTTGACGGGAAAGTACAATCCCATATGAAGAATATGAAATCATCTGAAGATGAAAAGACTTAAACTAGTCTAAAGGACATAGTTCTGACAATTGGAACTTTAACACAGAAAACCAGACATCTACAGAGAGAGGGTGCCGATATTAGTTGATAACCGAATCGGGGACGCGTCATAGGAAACTGATTCCTGAAATAGGATCTCCTAAAACATAACATACTACCATCGTTGACTTTATTGACACTAAAGTTGTTGACAGTATTAGAAAACACAAAAAAAAACAAAGATATACATGGCTCATTATTGAGTTGAAGCCCATTAAACAACGAAACTATTCGGAGAGCGTACGATAAACGTGACTACATCACCCAACCATCTCGCCGGTAACACGTCGTCGGGGCTTGAAGGACCACATGCAAAATCCAAAAACCGTCGTGGTATGGCCAGAAGCGGCCAAAAAGAAGACATGCATAAACAACCGCACCCAAAATGATCCAATATCGAGTCACCAAGACAACCACCAGAACAGCCGCACCTCGAGGAAGCCATCCGCGTTGAAGCACCACCATCAACATGCAACCGAGTACAACCACATGCAACCAGCCCAAGAACAAGAACCATAATTGTTGGCGTTGCAAGATGGAGAAATGATAAGCGTTTGGGTGGTATGGGTGATGCGCAAAGCAATGTGGCAGAGATGTAAAAGACATCTCCGTTTTTTGTATTTTAAGTTATGGTTTTTTTATTATATAAGAGACATTTTTTTTTTTTTCTAATACAAACGATTTCTTGTATTTCTTATGTTGTTTTTTTATGTTTCACTTTAAGTGATATTTTCTATAGTTATATAGCAAAAGTTCAATGTTATATAGGCATATAGTAGAAACTTTAAAGTTATATAATATTTTTAACTAATCATATTTTTCAATGTGATTTTTGATTAATTTAGTTACATGTAAATTAATAATATTTTAATGAAAACGAGATAAATTAAATATGGAGTACATATTTTATTAAATGGTGTGAAAAAGTATAAACATTAATTAAAATAAAATATAGGGAATAATTGACATAATTAGAAGTCACCATCCAAGTATCTTTTCATATACGTTGGAAATTTAAATGTTAATGTTTGTTTTTTCAATAAAAAATTGGATTACCTAAAATGTGTGTTTTAGAATATAAATGTAAATGTTTGTTTTTTCTTAAAAAAATTCTATTGCCTAAAATATGTGTTTTAAAATATAAATGTACATGTTTCTTATTCTAAAAAAATTTCTAGTTTTTTCTAAATGTTTGTTTGTATATGTAAATGTCAATGTTCTTCAGTTCTTCCGACATCATTTAATGTCTAAATTTAAGCTAGATCTTCAAATAAACAATGAAAAATGATATCTTTTACTCCTTCCGTTTTGAATTATTTGTCGTTTTAGAGTTTTGCACACGAATTAAGAAATCTTTATTTTCTATAAAAACACCATTAAATATTTTAAGTCAACCAATAGAAAAAACTCATGCAATTATTCTATTGGTTAAAAAAGTCAAATTCATTTAATTTCTACTTTTGAAAACCTAAAACGACACATATTTTGAAACGGAAATTTTTCTCCAGAACGACAACTAATGTGAAACGGATGGAGTATTACCTTAAGCCATGAAGGTACATTGCTTCTATATCCAGTAGCTAGAATAACTGAATCAAACTCAAGAACACGACCATCTACTAGTTCAATTTTTCCTTTACCAAATTTTATGATTCCGGGAACGATTTTGATTTTCCCGGATCTAATTTTTGGCAATGCTCCGATGTCAAGAACCGGAGTTTTTCCTTCTTTGTTCTTAAGCTCCAAAGGTCCGATTTTTGGTCTTTTTAAACCATATTTATCTGTATTTCCTAGAATCAATCGAGCTAGAATGAGTAGAGTTTTGTCTGCGAGCCAAACCGGCATCCATTTCATCATTGTAACTCCTAATTCAAATGTTGATTTACCAAAAATCTCTCTTGGTAATACATGAACCTGACAAAATCAACAATGTAAAAGATAAAATGTTAGTTATTAGTTATATGATTTTAATGGATTTAGAAATTCAACAAAAATCCAGTTTTATTAGATTAATAATTTTAAAAACTCTTAATGAAATTAGGTTATTCAATCAATGAATGATTTGCAAATATTAATTTAAACTATAATGTTATTCGCTCAATGATTGATTATGATTACTTAGTGGATTTTGAAATCTACAAATATTTTTTATATGGATATGCATGTGTTTAATATAAAAAAACACAAATAATCAAATCCAAAAGACCTTGTTATTTCCTAATCCACTTATTCTAATTTTTTTCTTGAAATCAAAGATTATTTAACTAATGATTTGTAAATATTAATTAAAATCTTAATACTATTCGTCCAATAATGAGATTTATCTTGTATGTTAAATAATAGGAAAGTGTATTAAAATCTTTGCTAATTCAACATCTATTAAATTTAAAACCCAAAAATTTATTGATATAAAATTCAACTATACCATTTAAGTATCTAAACATTATCTAATCTAATGTTTTAACTATTGTAATTTTATCAAATCAAAGTTTGAATCTAACCACTAATTATGCTAATGTAAAATCTATTAAAAATTAGACCGAACCGCTATAAACCAAAAATCAAAAATCGAAATTTTTTTTTGACAAAAACAGAAGATGCATTTTCTTCTATTTATGAAGTTTGAGTTATTGGACCGGCATGTTGTGATCTGACAAAAAAAACCAAATCAGAAGATGGTCTGTTTATGAGAATATACTTACAGAGCTACGAACAACCATTGATGGAAAAGCTCCATGATTATAAAGATCTAAAGAAACTTCCATTCCAGAATTTCCACAACCAACCACCAACACATTCTTCCCTTCATATCTTCCTCCTGATTTATACTCTCCTGCATGAATTACTTCTCCTCCAAACTCTCCTAATCCTTCAAATTCCGGTATAACTTTCTCAGCATTCTCACCAGTAGCCACCACAAGCCACCTACAAACATACTCAAACTCGCTCGAACCAAACAACTCGCTTTTCGACATCGTCTTAACTCGCCAAAGACCGAATGTTTCATCATATTTAGCAGATTGAACTGTTTCATTGAATTTAGGGTTTATGTCGAATTTAGTTACGTAATCTTCAAGGTATTGAATAAATTGAAACTTTGTTGGATATTCAGGGAAATCCTCAGGGAATGGAAAGTTTGGTAATTGACAAAAGTGTTTAGGGAGATGAAGTTTAAGACGATCGTAAGTTCGGTTTTGCCATAAAGATGCTATACAATTAGATCTTTCTAGGATAATGAATGGTACTCCTTCAAGTTTTAAACCGGCTCCTACTGCTAAACCGGATGGTCCAGCTCCTACTATCACTGGACCGTTGACCCATATGCATCTTTGGAACATACTTGAGATGTTTACACACTTTTTGTTTGTATACATTTTAGGGTTTGGTAGTAAGAAAATTTGAGAGTTTAGAGAAGAGGATTGAGATTTAAGGGTATGTGTGTGTGTTTTGATGGATTTGGAGAAGAAGATGTATATATAGAGAAGCCGGGTCGGTCCTGAAATAATAAAGGCTATAATTTAAATCGGGGCTTCTAGCTCTGGTGGTAAAGGGCTCACAACTGTGAGTTCCGCCACATGGGTTCAAATCTCGACCACCGTCAATTAACATTGGATAAATTTTGGCGGCCCTCCTGGATATCTTTGGCGACTGTGAACGCTTTAGGTCTAGTCGGAGTTATTCGGAGCTCCGGATATCAGGGTCATAAAAAAAAGCTATAATTTAAAATGAAAAAATAAATTGATTCTTAAACTAACAATTTTAAAATGGGCTGGTTCTTAACTAAAATTTTTAAAACAGAAAGGACCGCAATCTCGTGTTTGGCATGCTTGACCTCACCGACTATATAGAGAAGAAGACTTGAAGCAATTTGGTATTTTGCAAATTATTATATTGATTTTTTTGAAGGTTATTTAATTCTCAAATGATAAGCTTGTAGTTACTATATATCATGCATGTTGTATATAATAGTATTACAATATTCTTATTAGTCAAATTAATGTTATAGTAGTTCTGCTCAATTTATTTTGGTTTTTAGTTCTGCTCATGCTAGTCAAATGTTATAATATTCTACAAATACAAATCATATTAGAGAAAACATCACTCAGTCCCCTCAACTATGCGTGTTCAAAGTTGGTCCATCCAAACTATTCGACTCCTTAAAATTCCACCTAAACAAACACATCTCATCAATATTTCACCTCAACTTTTCGATTAAAACTCAGTTCCCATGCGCGATAAATTGAAACCTAATTGCGATTTCTCCTAACAAATTGGACTTTCTAATCGCGATTACAAGTTAAATTGATTTAGAATAATTACAATATTTTTTTTGTTGGTTAATTTATAATACTTAATGTTATTTTTATGAAAACATAAATTTTTTAATATGTGTGAAAAATCTAAAATGACTATTTTAATAATAAGAAAGAGAGAATAACATTAAAAAAATAAATGACCTTAATTAAGTGAATAAAATCTATTTTTATATTTTTCTGCTTTAAATTTGGTTATAGTATTATAGAAATCGTTTATGGATCAATTCGAATTAATTATTCGTTAAAAATGGCTGAGTAGTAAAATTAGTTTACTAAAATTCAAGAAGACACCCGAGGTTGATGTACCTATAAAACCAGGAAAACATTAGAGGTGTCAAAACGGGCTAGAATTCCAACCCGGACCGCTACGGAAAGGGTTTAGACAAAAGATTTTATGTTCATATAAAGGCGGATCTCGCGGGTTGACCCATCACGGACCGCGGGTTTAACGGATTTTTGTCCGCGGGTTGGCAAGTCGGTCTGCGGACTACTAATATAAATAGAAAAGTAATTAAATAATTAATAATTTAATGTCTTTAATAACTTATATTTTATAAAATATGTAATATAACATAAAAGTTTAGTGTATAAAATTAAAAATTATAAAAATATATATTTATATTACTTTTCACTAAATTAAGTTACAAAATTTAAAATTTATATATTTTATTTTAAATTTTAAATAATCTAAGTATAAATAAAAGACTCGCGGGCCGATCCGCTAAACCGCAAAATTCACAGGTGCGAGGTTAGACATACTATTAATTGTCCATGAGTTTTGCGGGTAAACCCACCATGGGTCACAAATATTTGAACCCGTTGCGGGGCAAGCCAAATGGACGCAGATCGGTCCGTTTGACACCTCTAGTCACATGGATTTAATTTCTCATTATTCACTATCACAATTTATTTAATTTTGTGAGGGAACCATTTGACTCTAATCATTTCATGTATATTATTCATACCCTTTTAGTTATTACAGTTATGGAGTTAGTTGCATCTCTATCTTCTTTTTGTTTCCTCTCTCTCTCTTCACTTTGTATATTAAAAATCCATGTTGTGCCACCTTTTCCTTTCTGTAAAAATAAAATTCATTATTTTAAAAATGGGTGGAATATTGTTCTACTTTATATTATTAAGGGGGTGTTATTAAATTTGGTTTTTAATTGCATTTCAATGTAATTTTATTTTAAAGTAATTTGATTAATTTTGTTGAATTCATTACAATACATGATGTATTTAAATGTATTTTATAAGATTTGTTTGTAATGTATTTTGATTGATTTCTATGTATTGTTAAATTATCAAAAAATGTAGAAAATAGAATGCAATATATACTTGTGTGTAGAGAATTCTAAAGTCAAAACTCAATCTATTTTCAAGACATGCAAGAAGAAGAAGAAAAATTGTGTCATTTGAAACATTATAATGGCCAATCATAATTTAAATAATGAAGATTTTTCTAACAATGATTGCATATTTTTTATATAACTAGAAAAAACTGAAAGACTTGATCTTTCATTTTTTTTTTCTTTCATTTATAACTAAAAAAATCAATTAGGAGAAAATAAATGTTGGAATATTCCATGTTACCAATTTATATTCAACTAAAAATCTGCATGAAAATGGTAGTAATATATAGTATTACAATATAGAGACGGCATAAAATTAGGTAGACTTTATTATGCTAACTTTTAGTAAAGTAAAACATGGGATTTTCGGTCCTTAATCAGTGAGTATAAATATAGGTTTTTTAATTAAGTCACATGATTAAAGAGCTGACTCTATGATCGAATCTGATTAATGGAAATAGAAACAATGTGTATATATATATATATATATATATATATATATAATAAGGGGAAAATAATATATTTTTGCAATTCCACTTTTTGCAATAATTTATCATTTCCTCTTATATCCCAAAAAATCATACCAAAAAAAAAATATCCTTCTCACAACTCTCTCGACTCTCTCACATGTGTCGTTGTCACCAGTGAGACATGTGGCGAGTGTGAGGCGTTGAGAACCTTCTTCTCCGGCGTCCAGTTAGTTCATCTGTGCTCCACGCCTCCCGAGCTCAACGGCAAAATCCAAAGCTGATGAGTTCACATGTACACATGGGTTTCGTCTCTTCCTTACAGATATACATTTTTCTTGCACTCTAAAATAACCATAGCCGCTCGTTTTCTTGTCAAAAGCAGCTTATCCGATAATATATATGGCCATATATATTGCTACGGTGAAGCGGGAAGTCGTCGGCTTGAAGAGGATAGATCTCAAGGCGTGGCTCGTGTTAGCTGGAGGAGAGCGAGGCGTCTTCACCACCGTGTCGGTGCAGGGACCACATACGCATGGTGATGCCGCTACACCAAGCCCAAAGGTAGAGGTTTCGTCCCTAGTCTCACTAGAAAATTACCTATCTATTTTCAAAGCTCATCGTGGCCGTCAATTTGGATCACCAATCTCTTCCTCTTGCTTGAAACCGTGGTCGTGCGTGGGCGATGGTGTGAGAGCTGTTTTGGTGTCGTCGTCAGAGATATCTTTTTGGCGAATCCGCAGCAAACCATCGAGGGCGCGACCATAAAAGTTCTTTTTATGTGTCTCTAGGGTTTTTGGGCTGGGCCGGGGCTTTCCTAAGTTCTGAAAAAGCCCACTCAATATTAGATAGTAGGGTTTTTTTTTTTTTGTCATCATTTGGGCCACAACAGGCCGGCCCAATAGTCAGTTCATGCATAGTAGGGTTTTAAATAAATTTATGTATTGTAATATGTTAAACTTCTATATATGGGCTAAAGCTGGATTTATATAAATAAACCTTTTAACAAAGAAAAAACATTTTCTCTTATGGTATATAGAGTTTTATGCTTAGTTGCTTATTATTTGCTTTGGCCTTTGGGAGATTCTCTAGTAATAATTACACTTATTTTGGACGATAAGAGTTGTTGAGCTTGATTATTATAAAGATATATCTTATAGTTTTCTCCATATTAAATAATTTTTAAATGTTAGAAATGATTGGCATTACATATATACCCATCAAAAAGATTGACCAAATTTTGGCTGATAGCGTCTCATTTGATGGTTACGTTATCTCATTTTATTTAATCCACTTATAATCTTCATTTAAGTTATGACCAAGACTTATTAAAGTTAACAAATATCATAAATTAAATAAATTTTCGTATGGCATGAATGCAACAATAAATTATCTTTTTTAAAATAAAAAAAAAAACTTCGGAATCAAGTAGCAGACTTTCTCTTTAGAAGATATTGCATACGCCTCCATCTATCTCGTCGTTTTTGGTTCCAACGTCTGGCCTAGTTCTGGCTTCCAACTTAGTGCCGACACCAAATGTATATATCTCTTGCTTGGCTTTTCTTGGGAATAAAGCCAGTGTTTTGTTGTCCCGTTACCTTGTGGCTCATTCTCCTGACGGTTCTTTTTTCCCTCAAATCGGATATTCTTGGTAGTTCGATGGATTTCGTGGTTGCATGCGGTGGATGTGGGAGTGTAAATTCCCCCGGGTCGGATTTTCGGGATTTGACCCGGCTTTAAGAAGTAAATGGGCTTCCCCGGACCCACTTACGGAAGACGGAGAGCTCATAAGCCAACAAGGAAAGAAAGCCCACTAAGCAGGTAAGCCCGCGACGAAAGCTGAACTCGCGAGGAGAACTGAACCCACTCATGGAGCTGAGAGCTCGCGAGGAATGCTGAACCCACTTGGGGAGCTGAGAGCTCGCGAGGAATGTTGAACCCACTTGGGGAGCTGAGAGCTCGCGAGGAATGTTGAACCCACTTGGGGAGCTGAGAGCTCGCGAAGAATGCTGAACTCACCAGGAGAGCTGAACCAGCGCGCGGAGAACTGAACTCACCAGGAGAGCGGAACCAGCGCACGGAGAGCTGAACCAGCGCGCGGAGAGCTGAACCGGCGCGCGGAGACCTGAACCGGCGCGCGGAGAGCTGAACCGGCGCGCGCAGAAGTGGTCAACGCCTCCGAGTTGACCACCAAAAATCGCGCCTCATTTATGGCGATATCGGCGGTTACAGAGAAGAATTCAAAGAGAGAATCTGCGCCATAAATGCTCATTAAACCCATTAAAGGGGAGTTGGGCTATAAATACAGGGGGGAGGCTCCAAGAAAGGGGTTGGAAATTCATTTGTAAAACCAGAGAGAATATTGTAATTCAGAGTGATTAATAAAACACATTTTTCCAGCAAATCTTCTGACAATTTTCGATAATTTGATGTGAGAGATTCAGCTCTCACAGTGGATCTGGATTTTTTTCGAAGAACTATGGCGATTTGATCATGTGATAGGACCGTTGGGGTTCATCTGCTTGTGGTTACTTTGAATGCGCTCCCTGGTTCTAGCGGCTTCTTGTACCATAATGGAAGGACAAAAGCTGGTTATTGGTGGTTCTCAAGTGTGGGGCTTGGATATATTGTGGCACTAGAATGGTGGTTGTTGTTGTGGAAGTTTTGGATTCTTCGGCTTTCAACATATTTTCGGTGTCGAAGTGAAGCGTCAGGTATCAATTTCGGTGTCTTTTACTTTCTTCGCGAGATGGACATCTGGTGGCTATGTGGCACCCTAATACTTCACTGAACATTTCTTTGCCAACCTAATTTTGGTGCTGTCATGGCTAGGAGCTTTTTCTTTTTGGATTTAAGATGTTTATGTTCTTTTGTAATAAAGTTTGTCAGTATGTATGTTTTAAGTTATAGGATTCAACTCTATTCAGTCATCCTCGTTCCTACTATATATGCATCATTGGATGCGGTGAAAGGAACATTATCAGTTCTAAACACTGGTTTAGAAGTTGCAATCTCTTTGTGAGATTTGGTGTCCTCCTATGATGGAGTTTTAGGTTATTTACCTATTAGTAGTATTAGTGTTAAGCGAATTATCCAATATGGATCAGAAAAGTTTTCATGTAAAATAGATTATACTTGTTATTGAGCATGTATCTTTTTAATCTAATGCAATACTGTTGAAAAAAATACTTCGGAATCAGAATATATTATAAGATTCCGTGCCAAGTATCACTTAAACCTATTACTTGTAGAATTTTTTTGCCCTTGATATTTTCACAACATTAAATAATTATATTATTTTTGCAGATTAAGATACCTAAAACCGGTTAATATTATGGGAGCAAACATGGATTATGGGTTGGTTTTAGTAGCGGTCAAATGAGAGATCAAAAAGTCAAATTGAAAATTTTAAGAGAGAATATTTTGATTAGTTTAAAGTACATGAATTATTATTCCATTGCCCATGTTTCCATGTGATCATTTACACAGATTATGCTAGCTTCCTAAATATAAATATTCGAAAAATTTAATTTGTTGGATGATGCGAAAACAAAAGAAAGAGGTGCACCAAAACATTATAATTAAATCCCACCCCAAAAAAACATTATAATTCAAAAAACCTTAGTCGCACAAGTTTTCTCCCATGCACGGCAATCGAAGAAAACTTTTTTTGCAGTCTCAGGCGCCGGCAACGGTGGCTCTAGCCGTCAGCTTTTTCTCTTCCTATGCTCTTTTCTTCTTCTTTCTAGCTTGGTTCTGGTTGTTTTCGTTTCTACTCTGCTAAGTCCTGCTCTTATGGCGATTTCACGGGATGACGGTTGTATCATCTTCGAACGAAGGTACTTAACAGAACTGTGCTCTGACCAGTATTGTTGTTTTCGTGAGATGAATCTCTCAACGCCGTTGGACTGTCTCTCGGGCTCACCCTCCAAAGATTGGTTTGTCGCATATTTTCTCCACCGGGCCTGCGTCTGTCGTTTGAGCTTTTCGCCGCTCTCTCTGGTCTATTTGGCCGGATCGGAAGAAGTTTCAACAGTAGAGACTCTGTTTGCTTCTCCAGAACTTTCACGCCTCATGCCTTGTCCAATGGTTTCCAGATCTGAGTCGTTAAACCTTTCACGACAGGTATCAATCTTCATTCTCTTATCTCATGTTGTGAGTCTTCACCTTATGGACCAGAGGCTTGTTGGTGGTGTGATTTCCTCATGTACCGATTCCCAAGCAATACAGGTTGTTATGCCTTTTGTCGGCAATGAGTCTTTCATTTGGAAGTTTAGAGATTATGAAATTTGTTTCCTCTTCCTTCCTTCACTATTCAAGCAAGTAGAGATGGACTTGGTATAGTTTAAGAGCTTTGCTAGATATTGATAGTAAAGAGATGGATGGACATGATTTTTATTTGAGATTTGTCTTGTGTTATTGTGAAGTTAGACTAAACCCACAAAGCAAAATTGTTCATTGCCTATCAACATAATTTTTTCAGTACCAATTGGACAAAGTTTTGCGGTATCAAGACTTGGTTCTCTTTGTTGCAAGGTCCTTTGAAGTAGATAGGATTAGGATATTCTTAGTCCCTAGTCTGAATGGTTGTGATGGTCGTAAAAGGATATGTGATGGTTACTTTGAATGCGCTCCTTGGTTCTAGCGGCTGCTTGTGCCATAATGGAAGGACAAAAGCTGGTTATTGGTGGTTCTCAAATGTGGGGCTTGGCTATATCGTGGCGCTAGGATGGGGTTGTTGTTCTGTGGAAGTTTTGGATTCTTCGGCTTTCAGCATATTTTCGGTGTCAAAGTGAAGCGTCGGGTATCAATTTCGGTGTCTTTTACTTTCTTCGCGAGATGGACGTCTGGTGGCTATGTGGCACCCTAATACTTCACTGAACATTTCTTTGCCAACCTAATTTTGGTGCTGTCATGGCCAGGAGCCTTTTCTTTTTGGATTTAAGATGTTTATGTTCTTTTGTAATAAAGTTTGTCAGTATGTATGTGTTAAGTTATAGGATTCAACTCTATTCAGTCATCCTCGTTCCTACTATATATGCATCATTGGATGCGGTGAAAGGAACATTATCATTTCTAAACACTGGTCTAGAAGTTGCAATCTTTTTGTGAGATTTGGTGTCCTCCTATGATGGAGTTTTGGATTATTTACCTAGTAGTAGTAATAATAGTAGTATTAGTGTTAAGCGAATTATCCAATATGAGTCAGAAAATTCTCCATTTAAGATAGATTGTACATGTTATTGGGTTATATCTTTTTAATCTAATGCACTACCGTTGAAAAAAAGAACTTTGGAATCATAATATATTAGAGAAATTTTTTGAAAATGCCATAAAAGGAGCTTAAGTAAGGGAAAATGCCATA
>OVBE01000546.1:0-48181 GCA_900406425.1 Iberis pinnata | reverse complement strand
TATATTTAACTTTAAAAACGTGAGGAAATAATAAGAGGGTGAAAGTTTGTGGGGAAAGAGATCAATATGAAACATAATGGGGGGATACAGATCGTCGACCCGACTCTTGTGCAAATATGTGGATTTCCACTTTGATGAAGAATGTCTTGAAGCTTTCAGGAAGATAAAAAAGAGTTGATAAGTGCCGCAATAGTTTAACCAACGAACTGGGAATTGCCCTTCGAGATCATGTGTAATGCAAGTGACTATGCTGTTGGAGCGGTTCTCGATCAAAACAACAAAAAGAAGCTTCATGTGATCTACTATGCAAGCAAGACATTGGATGACGCCCAAGTGAAGTATGCCACAACTGAAAAGGAACTTCTTGCAATTGTCTTTGTATTTGAGAATTTTAGGTCTTACTTGGTGGGTTCTAAAGTCATTGTCTACACCGACCATGCATCCTTGAGACATCTAGTATCCAAGAAGGATGCCAAACTGAGACTTCTAAGATGGATCTTACTGCTACAAGAGTTTGATCTTGAGATTAAAGATAAGAAAGATATTGAGAATGGAGTGACGGACCACTTATCAAGATTTATGATTAATGATGAGATTCCTATTGACGATTCTCTACCCAAGGATAAATTAATGTCAATATCTCCAGTAATCAATCAATTGAACAAAGCTGAAGATCTAGGATACACTCTTGGAGAGGTTTCCGTCGTCAGGTGGAAGGAACCATGGTATGTAGACATTGTCAATTACCTAGTTTGTGAGAATGAGCCACTAGGATTGAAAATATATCAAAAGAAGAAGTTCCTCAAATAGATTACGAGGTATTTCTGGGATGAGCCCTATCTTTACACCTTGAACAAAGATGGGCTCTATAAAAGGTGTGTTGCTGAAGAGGAAGTTGAAGGAATCCTATTACATTGTCATGGGTCTTCATATGGTGCACACTTTGCCACTTTCAAAACAGTTTCTAAAGTCTTACAAGTTGGATTTTGGTGGCCGACTATGTTCAGGGATGCTCACAACTTCATATTGAGATGTGATTCATGCTAAAGAACGAGAAACATTGGCAAAAGGAATGAAATTCCACAAAATCCAATCATGGAAGTTGAGATCTTTGATGTATGGGGTATAGACTTCATGAGACCATTTCCTTCTTCTTATGAGAATAGCTACATCTTGTAGCGGTTGACTATGTGTCTAAATGGGTTGAAGCTATTGCAAGCCCCACCAATGATGCTTAAATGGTTTTGAAAATGTTTAAAAGCATCATATTTCTAAGGTTTGGGATCCCAAAGGATGTGATTAGTGATGGGGGAACACACTTTATCAATAAAGTGTTTGAAAGCTTGTTGAAGAAACATGGAGTCAAGCATAAGGTAGCTACACCTTATCATCCTCAAACAAGTGGCTAAGTGGAAGTATCAAATAGGCAAATCAAGTCCATTCTTAAAAGACGGTTGGAACAACAAGGAAAGATTGGTCAACCAAGTTTGATGATGTCTTATGGGTATATAGGACCGCCTTGAAGACTCCACTAGGTACAACTCCATTCAACCTTCTATATGGTAAAACTTGTCATCTCCCGGTGGAGTTAGAGTATAAATCTATGTGGGCGCTGAAACTGGTGAATTTTGACATCAAAAGCGCCAAGGAAAAGAGGGATTTTCAACTCGACGAATCGGATGAGATTAGGCTAAGGGTCTATGAAAATGGCAAAATCTATAAGGAGAGGACAAAGCTTTCCATGACAAGAAAATCATCAACAAGGATCTAGAAGTTGGGGATTTGGTCTTGATTTTTAATTTAAGGTTGAAGCTTTTTCCTTGGAAAGTTGAAGTCAAGATGGTCAGGTATTTCAAGGTCAATGAAATTCATCCATACAGAGCAATTGTTCTGTTGGGTAAAGATGGAAAGGAGTTCACCGTCAATGGCCAAAAAGTGAAGTAATACTTTGCAAGCGAAGTCGTCAAAAAAAGAGATTCAGTATCTCTTTCTGAACCACCACAAGCCTAAGCAAAATGTGAGTCAAGCTTAGTGACTTTGAACAAGCCAACTTGGGAGGAAATCTCATGGTATCCTTTGTACATACCCTTTAGTGTACCAGGTCTAGATAAACCGGTACACTGCAAAAAAATGACTGGAGGACGTACCAGTTTGGCAGAGCGGCATGGACAAACCGCGTGAAAGAAATCACATTCCTAGGGACTAATAGCGGCCAAACGTACATGTGTGGATTAACTGGTATGAACACATGAACGTTGTAGCGGTTTAACGTGTCGGTTTGACCAAACCGGTATGAGGTAAGTGGACAGGATTTTCTCGGATTTTACCCGATTTGGATTGTTTTGACCATATTTTGACCTGTTTGACCAATTTTTAAAACTCTTCTTCCCCATTTCCTCATTTCTCATGATTTTTCAAGGCTTTTCACTCAAAATCTTTGACTTCTAACTCAATTTTAAACTGTTTTAGAGCTTTCTCTTGCTAAATATCGAATTCTTAAGCTCCTTTGATTAGTTCATGTTGCAATTTCATCCACTAAACCAAGGTATGTCCAATTTTTTTTCAAAATTGAGAATTANTGGGGGGGGGGGGGGGGGAATTTCTAGATTGTGGTTTCTTAAGAGTTTTGAGAATGTGTAAAAGCCAAATACAAGAGAAAAACTAGATTAGTGCACTATAAATTGATTAATTCTCAAAATCTTACTAGTCTTTGAATTTAAGTTTAAGCTTTATGATTAGGAGAATTGAATGATTCACATTATTGGATGTTTAAAAGCTTTGTTTAAAAATCATTGGAGTTACATCATAATGACTTGGATGGATTTTGAGTTGATAGTTTTAAATCATAAGATTGAGTTTGGATAAGCATAATAATCATATATGTAGATTCTTTTGGTTTAGTAGGAACAACTCATGGCACCCACGAAATCAACAAGGAAATAAAAAAGAAAGGAAATTGCGGTTGAGGAAGTCACCACTAAACGACCGAGAGCGGGAAACATGACGAGTAGTGGCAGAATCATTATCAATGAGCCATTTGGTAGACAGTCGAGAACGAGTAGAAGGGAAGTGGAAAGCCAAGCCGATATTGATGCACTAGTGTTGACACCGCATCCACCTCCTCCTCACGCTCCCCTAGAGAGAAACCCTTAAATGAAAACTTTCGAGGCTGAGCTATATGAAGCTCTCATGGAGACAACTTTTGTCGAATCTATATTCGAACAATTTAAGGACGCTCGGTATCTACAATGATGTTGAGACACTTTTTGACCGGAATGGGGATGGGAAACATCTTGAACATGTGTTTCGAGTCGTACAAAGAGCACATATGCATACTCCTTGCTACGCTAAGGGTCTTTGAGTATAGTGATAAGAGGGATCATATAGACGGCGGAGGACAGATGAAATTCAAAGGGATGGACAGAAAAATTCACACAATGACTTACGATAAAATAGCTGAGATTTACGGTTTCACAACCAGTGGAGGAGAATACTTTGAAGCGGTGTTGGGAGAAAACGATCTCATATGAAGATGTATTGGCCTAGGGACATTCTCACCGGCAAAGACCAAAGGAACCAATCTTCGCCACCCTGCGATAAGATATGTTCACAAAATCCTAACTCACTCATTCTTTTCAAGGTGTGAAGGATGATATTTTGGATGGTGAAATGAGGTTCTTGAGGTTGGGACTTGCACCTATCATTCACACTGAATTCAATGATGAGGAGCTCTTTCCAGATCTAGAAAAATTCAGGCCAAGCATGGTAAAACTTTTTTTGAGAAACTTGTTGACACTTAAAGGTTGGGGTTGGACCCAGAAAGACCAAACGCCTCAATTGTGCATTGGAGTATGGATTACTACAATCCTAAAAGCTGCCAAGATCGAGCTTCCACACGTGAACACCGCACCCAAGCTTAGGAACATCCAATATCCCAACAAGATGCAAGTTTTAATGGGGAAAATGAGACAAGAATCCGGCTTTAAGTTCATGTACCAGTATGCCCATAAAAATGGGACAAAGAGAACTTTTTAATTCTCAACACGGATCAGACCACTTTCACGCACCGCAAAAACATCTGATTCCTACCAAACCGCGTTTTTGGCACAGAATAAGAGCCGTTTGAAGCGGTGAACCGCCCTCGGGAATCCGCATCCGCAACCAGTTATTCATAGGATCAAAGCACTTTATATGGATGTGCTAGATACTATCCTGGACCTTCCTCTATGCCTTTTCACCCCGACCCCTTACAAGATATATACCACGAGCAAAGGAAGCTAAGCCGGTGGAAATTGTTTCAAGATTGAACAACGAGGAAACTGGTAAAGCAAGTGAAGAAACTGACATCTATCATCCTAAAAGGGACAACTTTTCGAGAATGCGGAGCTGACGTCCGATTTGACCAGACCATGATATGCAAGAAGGCATAAATGCGGTAGACGAACCATCATGAAGAAGGAACTCCTATCATAGAGGAGAAGGCTCGAGCCGATCCACTACACTTCTAGCACGAGGTTTGGTTGATGAGTCAAGACGACGACTACGAAGAAGGAAGATGCTCACGCCACCATCATCCACTTCCGATAATGAGTCTTCGATGTTCTGTTCTGATGAGGAGGACTATGATCCCACATTAACTACTATTGAGGTACCACTTGTTCATCTTGTTAATACACACATTTTAGATTTTATTTCTCTTTTTTTGTCTCTCTCTCATGATTATTTTTCACACAAAGGACCGTGTGAATTAGTTTTTGGGGGAGAGACCGTAGCTAATCTAGTTTTGATTTTTGTTTTTATCATGCATTGTTAATAGTTAAGAGTTTTAAAGAAAACCCATAAAATCGGAAAGTTTAAAAAATCTTTAAAATATTGCATTTAGTCTCATGTAAAAGTTTTCTTTAGGTTGCATTTTCATAGGGAATCGGTGATGATATTGCCTTGTAAAACCTAAGCTCTAGTCTTTTGATTTAGCATATCAAGTGTAACGCATCGGAATGATCAACTTAGTAGTCTTCAAAAGTCTTGAAGTTCATGATTTGGATCTTGAAATTTGAAAAGCTATTAGTATGATTTTGAAGTTTGGTAGCTCTAGGTTATCTTCACCATTATTCGGACTTGAACTTGAATTGCTAATTAGTATGCTCAAATGCCATCTTATAGATTTTGAAGGCTTAATTATTCTCAAAACGGTTTGGTTACCCAAAAACTAAAACACTTGTAGCTAAACCGGTCATTCTCATCTTTAGAATGATTTCTCTCTCCAACTTGTAACTCAATTAACCCAAACACTTGTGACTTTTTTACTCTTTAGTGATTGCTTGGCAAAAACTCAAGAGTATAGGGGGCAACAATAGACAACTTTCATTTGGCTAGATTGATGATACATACCATCTAGCGATTAGGAAAGGTCCCTAGAAATAAAAAATATGATATGCCCCCAAATTGAAAAAAATAATCAACACTATCACTCAATAATCTAATACCCTAAATTCATTAATGAAAATGTGATATACCTATTTTACCCTCCTAATAACTGATTTAGAAAATATTAAAAATATTAAAAATATTCTCCTCTTTCCTTCCCCTCTCTCTCTCCTCCACCGATCTTGAATTTCTTCCCCTTCCTAGCTCGGGCCTCTTCTTCTCTTCCCTTTCCTCTCGATGCCCAGAAAGCTCAAGCAAACTTGTTTTCTCGCCGACCAGGAGCTATAGGTAGTTCTCTCATATTCCCCTCCATTTTCATCACCATTGTAGAGGTATCTCTCTCATTCATCTTCAATTCAAATTTGTTTGGGCATTTTTTGTTTGAACATTTTGAATTAAACTTAGTATTGGTATTGTAACTATTAAATCATGGTGATTCATGTCTAATTAGAATGAATTTACTTGAAATCATCCAATTTTCGTTTTCCATTTGAGTTTTGTTTAACTCAAGGTTAAATTGGTAATATTGGTAAGATCACAGTAATACTAAGTTATAAGGTATAACTAGTAGAACTGGTAATACTAAGTGAGAATGTATAACTGGTAATACTGAGTGACAATGTATAACTGGGTGTAACATGTAATATTGAGTGATAATGTATAAATAGGAAAAACTGGGTATAACTGGTAATACTGAATCGCAAGGTATAATTAGGAAAAACTGGGCATAACTAGGAAAAACTGGTTAGAACTCGATCATACTGGGTAATACTCGGTGATGTTGGGAATTGATATTTTGTTTTTATGATTCCAGGATAGAATGAGAAATAGGATAAACATATATTTTGATTAAGGAGAAAGTTATATAAAGATCGAAGATGGGGATAAATGGATTTTTGGAGGTCGCACAAACATTTTAGGGTTTAAAATATTTGTTGATGAGGTTTCTTACTTGATGCTAAGAGAGAGGATATGCAGAAAGGTTGGGGTAGATGAAAGCACAATGAGACTGAAATTGAGCTACATTCCAATGCTAATGAAACCTCCGAGAAGATTAAACATTGTAGATGATGATGACGTGGATGTGTATCTTACGTCTTCGGATTAACAACAATGTATATGTTATTTGAATGTGGAGGCGATGAACAATATTGATATAGGGAAGCGGGATAAGCATTGATCTAGAGTGGGTCATGGAAGTTCATCTTCTGTGAAATTATTGGGACAATGGAGTGGAAGAGGAGCTCGAAAGGTTGAATAAAGAGATTGACGAGCATGACAAACGGTGGAGGCAAGTTGCGAGTGATTTACACACACTCATAGTGAAATTTGAAAAATTTTCTTTATGGAGATGGTGTAATTCCGAGATTTTTAATAGGGACAGTGGAGCAAGAAGATCTCGCAGAGGTGGTGGTCATGATAATAGGTGGAGGCATTTGTTTCCTTAGTTGTTATCTTCTTTCTTTTCGTTTTTAGAAAAATGTTGTATGGTATTTCCGAGTATTTCTTAGTATTTCCCTAAAATGATATGTAGTTTATCTTAATATAATTTTCTTAGTGATTCTAAGTATTTCTTAGTAGAACTGACCTAAGTTACATACCAAAATTTTTAAATACTACTGACATAAGTTTAAAATACCAAATTCAACATAGAAAACTAATTCATGTTTTAATTTATAAATCCAACATAAAAAACAAAAGTTTTAAATTTCAGATGCATCACGACTTCGTCTAATGACACAAATTATGTCTCATCATAATCGGATGCTTGCCATCCTACTTGGGAAAGTTGAGGAGAATCCAAAGGGGTATTGCAAGACTTTGGTGGGTAATTCAGAGGAAGAAACTGATGATTTGGGAAAAGATGCAGATTTGGAGAAGCTGGAAATTGATGCAGAAGAATCTTCCCGAACGAGCATCCATTTCCCGATCGTGCAAACTGATTCCAGAGAAAGAAATCGACCGGGCACTCTCAGCCCGATCGCACATCCTATCAATAAAATTCTAGGAACTTTTGATCAATCAGGCACGTCAATTGCCAGATCGATCCCAAAATCCGGATAGAATTCAGGATCATTTTCCCGATCGGGCATCACTTGCCCATTCGAGTAGAAGTACCTGGAACCAAAAATTTCAGAAAACGTTTATAAATCAAGAATTCCTTATCTTGTGCAACCTACAAGACCCAGATCAGAGTTTTAAAATGGTGAGATGATTGGGAAGTCACCTAATCTACTTCGGAAGCTTCATAAGATACAAGATCCAGGGGTATTCTTAGTTCCTTGTTCGATAAATGAGATAGAATTTACAGATTCTCTCTGTGATACTGGAGCTAATGTGAGCGTTATGTCAAGGATTGTTGCAGAATGATTAGGACTATCAGGTATCAAACCATCTCATATGACTTTCAAACTTGCTAATGATTCTACTGTCTCTTCCAGTGGCTTTGTCTCGGATATTGGTACTAGTTGGAAATTGCCTAGTTCCAGTTGATTTCCACATCTTGGAGATGAATGAGCATCCACATGAACCTTTGATTCTTGGGAGTCACTTTCTTGCAACCGTAGGAGCTGTTGTTGATTTACCCAATTGGCGAATATCTCTGAAAAATATCAAGAAGTGGGTTTTCTGTCCAGCGATTCCTTCAAAAGGGATCTTTAAGCTAACTAAGGTGAAAGAGGAGGAGATGCAGAATTGAGTTCATATTGAACTGGATCCCAAATGTGTAGTTGATGAAGCCTTACACAAAGAGCCTCCAATCTTAACAAGGAGTGGAAATCCCAAGGTTAAAGGGGAAGGTGGAAGTGAAACCAAAGCAGGTAAAGAAAGAATCTCAAGTAGCTTTGACCCCTTAAGCATTAGTTAGGGTTACCATTGAGTATAAGGTGAAAACCAAAGGGTTCTCAAAGCCCTTCTCAAAGTTTAGAGTTTTACTCACCCCGGAGTTCAAAGAGAAAGAAATTGATGCTACAAAGGGAGTGATGGGTAAGATTTTGAAGCTGAAGATGTCTGGAATTGGAGCTTATTATGGAACATCGTTGGATGTTGATTCCATTCCTTCTTAGAGGTAAGTACTGTCAAGCTAAGTGACGTTAAACAAAGCGCTGAGTGGGAGGCAACCCACTATATTTCGAGTCTAGTTTAGTTTTTTTCAATTTCGAGTCAGTCCTAACGTACTTATGTTTAGCTTTGAGTTTTAAAGTGTTTCAGGTTATTAGTGGTGAATATTTCTCAAGACGTTCCGGTTATCTCTTATCTAATCTCATTCTCATATTTTTCACTTGAATTGTTGGCTATTTGAATGGTTTCTCTCTTGATTCTTGCTAATCTTGATTAGTATTGCTTAGATCCTTACTCACCATTCACCATCATTCTTGTGTTTTGACTTGAGTTGATTTTAGATTCATGATTGATTGGTTTTTCTCATTAAGTAACTTTTGATTCTTGCTAATTATAATTAGTACTGCTTGATCATTGCTCTTTATTCACCTATTGATTTTGTGATACTGGATTGATTGCTGTAACCGTTCTGAATGATGCCTATCATATATGATTCTTGCTGATTTTTGATTAGTATTGCTCGATCATAATGCCTTAATGGTTTCTCTACAACTGATTCTTGTTAGTTTTTAAGCTATCATTGCTCAAATTATTGTTCAACCATTACTTACACTTCTCTTGAGTGTTTGTTCTTTTTGTAGGCATTGCACTGAGGCAAAGGAGTTCAGAAAAAATTTGGGAGCAACTTCACCTTTAGTACATCTCTTTCCCTTGAACTCTTATAGTATTATCTACTTTCATCCATTACACACTTTTCTATTGATCCTGGTTACTTCTATGCCTTCTTTTGGATTTATTTTCACATCGGGACGATGTGAAGTAAGTCTGGGGGAGGGTGTAATGATACTAACTACGTTTTGATGTTTTGTCTATTTGGTGAAAATTTTCAAAATTTGTGTTTTTAATCTAGTTGAGTCTATCAAGTCGAAGGAACCATGATCAAAATCAATGATGATAAATAGCCAAGTGTGGGTATGGTTTTCACTTTCTCTAGATTACTGACTTAGATTAATTGCTGAGATTAGGATTGGAACCCCATTACTGATTGATTTGTTTATGAAAGTTATGGTCTTTTGAGTTATTGATGAATTGATGCTAGCTCTGCCATGATAGGACTTAATTTAAATCTGACTTATTCTTGCTTATGGTGTTGATATACTCTGAGAATTAGGTACCTGCTCTTCAATGTTCTGTAAAGCCAACAAGTTCTTTCAGTATGGTCCGGGTCCTTTCTTTCTCTCCCTTCAGAAAAATGTAAAAATCGGTAGAAAAAGTGTTGAAAGCGTGACCTAGAAGGCCGTAATCATTGCCGGGCTGCAAACATAAAGCAGTAAGAAAGTAAAACGCAGAAAAGTGCGAAATTAAAAAGAAAAGAAAAGTAAAACGCGGAAAAGTGCGAAAAGAAAGAAAAAGAAGTGAGAAAGGGGAAAAAAGGATCAGGACCGGAAGTCGGTTGATGCTCTGTATGGTATGGGCATTTCGATAGAAGAGGTACTTGAGTAATTTGATTGATATACCATAGGTGAGAATGCATATATCTGAACTTAATTGAATTTAAAGAGCTGGTTATATGATTTGATACTTGATTGATTTAAGATTTAGAGTAGGAAACATGTTGTTAGTTTAGTGGTGGTAAAAAATTAAATCAAAGCAGTTGTTTGAGATTGTGTCTTTTGGATTTAAAACTGTGCTTATGGTTTTTGAGATTTTGTGAGTTTCTGTGTGGTCAATTTCAAACCTCTTTTCTAGATTAAATCTTGCTTTACTTGAGGACAAGCAAAGATCTAAGTCTGGAGGAGTTGATATTACTCAGTTTAAATGCATAATAGTGGGCATTTATGTTTGCTATTCTGCATTATTCATAGTGTTTTCATTGTATATTTGGTAGAATTTCAGGATTTTAAGTGTTCTGGTCGAATCGGAGCAAAACGATGCATTTCAGAAGATTTCAGAAGAATCTAGAGTTTCAGTATAAAGTGTACGACCGAGAAAGACATGTGCCCGATCGGGTAAATGTTCCTGGAAAAATCCGGAGTTAAAGATCGATCGAGTAAGAAGAGAAGAGTCGAGCAATAACATGAACTGCCCGATCGGGCAACCATGTGCTCGATCGGGCACTGCCCTGAAAAAGAATTAAAGTTTTCCAAATTTGCAATCAAGTCCTCAAGCCTATCCCAAATTTCCATATTTTATTATTTTAATTTTCTAGCCTATGAATACCTTATGGTTTTAGGTTTGAGAACCAAGCTTTTATTTTATTTTTCTGAGAGAATTACTAAGGGAGAGGAGATTCAACCTGTAATTGGAGAAGATTACCCTTTTTATATATCTATATCTAATTTAAATATGTGTTCTTCTTTGATATTGAATTGTGTTTGCATGCCAATATCTGAGTAGTTGCATAGTTAGGTTTTGGGGAATTCAGGGTTTGATTGTTAAAATTGTCATAAGGGGATTATAATTGTTAGGTTCTTAGTTTAGAATTGTTATTAATGCATGAATTAGAGTATCTAACTAGTTCATTGATATTATACTGATAAACGCAAAGAAATTTGGTTTAGAAGTTGGATATAGTCTAGATGAATATGTGATCTTGCTTGCGAGAGTATTGTCTTGATTGCTTATGAATAATTGAATCTGAACTGTATTGCATGATCTATTATTTAAATGACGATGAAAGTTTTAATTTGAGCATAGGGTTTAGTACTCCGAGAGGAGATTATTCCATTATTGTCTTTCATGTTGAGAATTATTTTCAAATAAAATTCCTGAATGATAAATTGACTTTCAATCCTGATTACCTATGGTTTCCCTGATGCCTGACGCTTTTTCTTTATAGTTTTAAACCGTTTTCTATTTACCATTTTGATTCATTACAAACAACCTTTATTATTTCTGCTTTAGCTTGATTTGAAACTGAAACATGTACTTCTGGTCTCTGTGCTATACTTTGCTACATTGAACTGTTCTCTGCAGTATTTGTTTTAGGATTTAAATTATAGACCTATCAATTGCTATGCTCTCATGGATGCCTTTATGCTTGTTCCCCACTATAGAAAATTCTTGAAAGATGCAATCAAGAAGAAGCTCAAGACCTTGGAGGGAATGGTCATACTCTCAAAGGAATGTAGTGAAATCATCCAAAAGAACGACTCTCCAAAGAAAATTGAAGACCCAGGGAGTTTTACTCTCCCTTGTCCTTTAAGACCATTTACTTTTGATAGATGTTTGTGTGATCTTGGAGCCAGTGCTAGTTTGATGTCATATTCTATTGCTAAGAAGCTTGGTTTCTTTTCTTTTAAACATTGTAAGATCTCTCTGGTGCTAGCCGATATATCTGTAATATTTCCAATTGGAATATTGGAGGATCTCCCAGTGAGCTTAGGGAACACGGACGTCCCTACTGATTTCGTTGTTTTGGAGATGGATGAGGAATCAAGAGATTCCCTTATCTTTGGAAGACCATTCTTGGCCACTGTTGGAGCAATTATTAATGTTGGAAAAGGGAAGATCAACCTACATTTGGGGAAGGATCACATCCAACAATATGACATAAAAGAAATCATGAAGAAGCCAACAATTGATGGCCAAACTTTCTATGTGGAAACCATGGACGATCTTGCCAATGAATACTTGAAGGAATTGGCCACAGAAGATGCACTACAACTAGCTCTCACGGTTCACCCTAGTGAACAAAGAGCTATGAATGCTGAAGTAGAAGAGCTAAGGGAGAGATTTGTCTCTCATGAGACCATAGAAGAAGTGGTGGAGTTTGAAGAATTACCTCAAGTGGGGAAACTTTGCATCAATGCTGTTGAGCTTGAAGAAGAAGCTAGCATTGGTAAGTCAAACCAAAGTGAAGATTGGAATGAGCTAAAATCTCATAAGGTAGAGCTCAAACCCTTACCTAAAGGCCTAAGGTATGTGTTTCTAGGGTCCAACTCTACTTATCCGGTAATTCTCAATGATGGCTTGAGTGTTGATGAGATTGATGCTTTGATTTGTGAATTAAGGAGGTTTAGGAAATCAATAGGATATTCTCTAGATGACATTAAAGGGATTTTTCTAAACTTATGCATGCATAGAATTCACTTAGAGAATGAATCCATGTCTTTCATTAAACACCAACGTAGGTTGAACCCGAACTTAAAAGAATTTGTCAAGAAAGAGATCTTAAAACTTTTAGATGCCAGTATTATATACCTAATTTCGGACAACAATTGGATTTATCTGGTACATGTAGTTCCAAAAAAGGATGGTATAACTGTAGCGAGAAATGATGGAGACGAACTCATCCCCACTCAAACCATAACCGGGCATGAATGTGTATTGACTACCGAAAGCTCAATATTAAAACTAGGAAAGATCACTTCCCCCTCACTTTAATTGAAAAAATGTTAGAACGATTAGCCAACCTTCCATATTATTGTTTTTTGGATGGGTATTCAGGATTTTTCCATATACCCATTCATCCCCAAGATCAAGAAAAAACCACCTTTACTTGTCCCTATGGTACTTGTGCTTATCGGAGCATGCCATTTGGGTTATGTAATGCTCCAGCCACATTTCAACGTTGCATGATGTCTATATTCTCCGGTTTAATTGAAAATGTGGTTGAGGTTTTTATAGATGATTTTTCGGTATATGGGTCTTCGTTTGCTGCTTGTTTGTCTAATCTGTGCAGGGTACATAAAAGGTGTGAGGAGACTCACTTGGTTCTAAAATGGGAGAAGTGTCACTTCATGGTTAGAGATGGTATAGTTTTGGGTCATCGAATTTTAGAGAATGGGATTGAAGTTAATAAAGCTAAGATCGATGTGATCACTAGTCTTGATGCACCGAATTCGGTTAAAGGAATCAAAAGTTTCTTATGACATGCTGGGTTCTATTTGAGGTTCATCAAAGATTTCTCTAAGGTTACTAGACCTTTGACCAGACACTTGTGCAAAGATGTGGATTTCCACTTTGATGAAGAATGTCTTGAAGCTTTCAAGAAGATAAAAAAAGAGTTGATAAGTGGTCCAATAGTTCAACCACCGGATTGGGAATTTCCCTTCGAGATCATGTGTGATGCAAGTGACTACGCTGTTGGAGCGGTTCTCGGTCAAAAGAAGGACAAGAAGCTTCATGTGATGTACTATGCAAGCAAGATATTGGATGACGCCCAAGTGAAGTATGCCACAACTAAAAAGGAATTTTTCTTGCAATTGTCTTTGCATTTGAGAAGTTTAGGTCTTACTTGGTGGATTCTAAAGTCATTGTCTACACCGACCATGTAGCCTTGAGACATATACTAACCAAGAAAGATGCCAAACCAAGACTTCTAAGATGGATCTTACTGTTACAAGAGTTCGATCTTGAGATTAAATATAAGAAAGGTATTGAGAATGGAGTGGCGGACCACTTATCAAGATTGAGGATTGATGATGAGATTCCTATTAATGATTCTCTACCCGAGGAGCAATTAATGTTGGTATCTCTAGTGATCAATCATTTGAACAAAGCTAAAGCTCCGGGATACACTCTTGGAGAGGTTTTCGTTGCTGGGTAGAATGAACCATGGTATGCAGATATTGTCAATTACCTAGTTTGTGAGAAAGAGCCACTAGGATTGGAAGGATATCAAACGTAGAAGTTCCTGAAAGAGATCACTAGGTATTTCTGGGATGATCCCTTATCTTTACACCTTGAACAAAGATGAGCTCTATAGAAGTTGTGTTGCTGAAGAGGAAGTTGAAGGAATCCTATTACATTGTCATGGGTCTTCATATAGTGGACACTTTTCCACTTTCAAAACAGTGTCTAAAGTCTTACAAACTGGATATTGGTGGCCGACTATGTTCAAGGATGCTCACAACTTCATCTTGAGATGTGATTCATGCTTTAAGAACGGGAAACATTGGCAAAAGCAATGAAATACCACAAAATCCAATCATGGAAGTTGAGATCTTTGATGTATGTGGTGTAGACTTCATGGGACCATTTCCTTCTTCTTATGGGAATAACTACATCTTGGTAGCGGTTGACTATGTATCTAAATGGATTGAAGCCATTTCAAGACCCACCAATGATACTAAAGTTGTTTTAAAAATGTTTAAAAGCATCATATTACCAAGGTTCGGGATCACAAAAGTTGTGATTAGTGATGGGGGAACACACTTTTTCAATAATCTGTTTGAAAGCTTGTTGAAGAAACATGAAGTCAATAAGGTAGCGACACCTTATCACCCTCAAACAAGTGGCCAAGTGGAAGTATTAAATAAGCAAATCAAGTCCATTCTTGAAAAGACGGATGGAACAACAAGGAAAGATTGGTCAACCAAGTTGGATGATGCCTTATGGGCATATAGGACTGCCTTCAAAATTCCATTAGGTACAACTCCATTTAACCTTCTCTATGGCAAAACTTGCTATCTCCCAGTGGAGTTAGAGAATAAAGCTATGTGGGCAGTGAAACTGCTGAACTTTGACATCAAAAGCGCCAAAGAGAATTGGATGAGATTATGCTTGAGGCCTATGAAAATGAAAAAAATCTATAAGGAGAGGACAAAAGCTTCCCATGACAAGAAAATCATCAACAAGGATCTAGAAGATGGGGATTTGGTCTTTCTTTTTAATCAAGTTTTAAGCTTTTTCCTAGAAAGTTAAAGTCAAGATGGTTAGGTCCTTTCAAAGTCAATGAGATTCGTCCATATGGAGCAATTGTTCTATTAGGTAAAGATGGAAAGGAGTTCACCGTCAATGGCGACAGGGTGAAGCGATACTTGGCAAGCGAAGTCGTCAAGGAAATAGATTCAGTATCTCTTTCTGAACCACCACAAGCCTACGAAAAAGGCGAGTCAAGCTTAGTGACTTTAAACAAGTACACTTGGGAGGGAATCTCTGGTATCCTTTGTACATACCCTTTAGTTTTACTCTTTTTCTCTAATTTTTAAGTTTTTTTTGCATGAATTTGGGTATACTAACCTCTAGGGATGTCTAAGTGTCGACTGGTGCAGGTTTAATGAGTTTTTTAAGAAAATCTTAGTGTACCAGTCTAGACAAACCGGTACACTGCAAAAACGACGACTAGAGGACGTACCAGTTTGGCAGAGAGGCCTGGCCAAACCACGTGAAAGAAATCACATTCCTAGGGACTAATAGCGGCCAAACATACCGGTCTGGACAAACATGTATGAACACAGGAATGGTGTAGCGGTTTAACGTACTAGTTTGACCAAACTGGTACGAGGTAAGTGGATAGGATATTCTTGGATTTTACCCGATTTGGATCGTTTTTGACCCGATTTTGACCTATGTGACCGATTTTTAAAACTCTTCTTCCCCATTTCCTCCTTTATCATGATTTTAAAGGCTTTTCACTCCAAATATTTGATTTCTCACTCAATTTAAAACCGATTTTAGAGCTTTATCTTGCTAAACCGGTACCGACAAGAAAAATCAACACTTTGACTTTTTACTTTTTGGTTAAGCCAATGCCACTTTAGGGTGACTAAATAATGTTTTAGACCTAATTTGATGAACATCTCCTTTTTCTTAAGAACTTTGTAATCACTTTGAATCTTAGATTGATTTTAGTTTTAATCTTTGTTTTGATTGCTTTTCTATCTATCAAATCTTCTTCTAATCATGATTCAACACATTTCTAACCTTGAAATTTGTGTTTGGAATCGATGATTAGTGAGTAGTTCTTCATAAGTAAATCGGTTAGGTAGATTAGGATGATGAGATGATAGGATATGATGTTTAGGAGTTAGATTTGTTAAATCTTCGTTTAGTAGATGATCTTAGTGCTAGATTTGACTTGATCACTCAAGTCTAGATCATAGGATGAGTTGTGCCCGAAAGGCGTTCGATAAAATTTCTGAACCAATCACTGAATGCCAAATGAGGCCTAGCCAAGAGATTGTGTTAGTTAGTTTTGTGGTTTATCATAGATTAGATCGTAATGTTTCATGATTATGTGATTAACCAAGAGACTATTTTATTTTCATGATTATGAAAAAATTAGTGCCACGAAAGTGGATTACTCTATCTAGGGGAATCTTAGACCAAGGATTAGCATTGAATGTTAGCATTAAACATCATATGATATCATTTGATCACCCGAATCAATTACCTTAACCCATTTACTTATGAAGAAATACTCACAAATCATTGAGAAAACACAAATTCCAAGGTTAGAAATGTATTGAATCATGATTGGAAGAAGATTTGATAGATAGAAAAGCAATCAAATCAAAGATTAAAACTAAAATCAAGCCAAGATTCAAAGTGATTACAAAGTTCTTAAGAGAAAAAGAGATGTTCATCAAATTAGGTCTAAAAACATAATATAATCACCCTAAAGTGGAATTAGGTTAACCCAAAAGTAGAAATTCAAAGTGTTGATTTTTCTTGTCGGTACCGGTTTGGCATGACCGGTGCAACAAACAGGTATCGGTCCCTGGAAATGTATTTATTTCGTGCGGTTTGGCCAAACTTGTCCACCAAACTGCTACGTGATGTTCATCCTTCATATTGGCTTGTTTTGCATGGTCCACTAAACCGCTACGAGTTGTTTATCCACCTTTTTTGAATCTTTTGAGTTCCTTTGATTCATGCTTCCGGCTTATCCACTCCTAGCACATGAACAAGTGAAATGCAATGCAAATGCATGCTAAACTAATCTATATGCAAGTAGATCTACTTAGAATAAATGCAAAAGAAGAGTTAAAATGCATTAAAAATATAATATATCATAGTCTTGCTGACTACAAAGATCGAACGCGTTAAGCATATCAAGCATCTCACTAGTACATAGAGCTGAAGAATTTTTTATATAATAACCGTGGTAATTTAATCAATTAAAAAAAGTAAAAAAATTTGGTTAAAAAATCATATTCGCCATCAAAAAAATTTCGTCAAAATAATAATTAACTGTATATTAATTATTAAGACTATTTTTCAAATTTTTGTCAAAAATAAATAAAATACATATTAATTATTGCTAATATTTTAAACTTCATACGATTTTCGATGGTTAAATTGTCGATGTACTTTGGTTTTCTACTACCTCAAGGCGACATATTCGAATTCATCAAAATTTCGTTGAAATATTTTCCAATGGATTTTCTAAAAAGAAATTCCATCGGATATATATTTCATAATATTTTCTAGGGATTCTCTCAAAAATTTTGCTACAACTATATATTCTCTCCCAAACTTTGATAATTTTAGTTTTGCCATTGATTTTAGATAATAGCTACTATAAAATGGTGACTATTATAGTTTTCTTGGCAGGTTATCAAATAGTAAAGCTGATTATGTTAGCATTTGTAATTCCATAGACCTTAACCTAATCAGTTCCTAATGATTTAAATTTAAGTGGAAGCATACTTGAAGATTCATAGCTCCAAGACCGATATGTTTGATGTTCCAAAGCAAATCTTATTTGAACTTAAGTTCTCTGGTGATGGAGATCCAGAGATAATTATGAATTTTCGGCTAGGATTGCTTTTTGGACCATAACCTCATATATATAGAGAATAATTTCTAATTTGGCCCCTCATCAAATTAGAAACATCAAATTAGAACTTTCCTAACACACATTAATATTTCATAACATTTATTCCCATAGCTTTTATTAATCACAAAAGTGACCACTTTCTTAATAAAGCTAATTAATTAATAGTCCTAACACATTTAATTATACACGTGACACACTTAACAGATTTAAATTAGTTACCTTGACAACTTCATTCTTTCAAGCTTGAAAAACCCTAACATGAGTATTACAGAAGTTGCAGGTGATGGCAGATCAGGTGAAGTGAAAGATGCGGTCATGTTTAACCGTGGTGAAGGAGGACAACTGCCTGGGGATCCTCTGGGAGGTCGAAGTGAATCCTGGGCAACTAAGGTAGCGGACTCTAATGGTGGTGGTAGGTTAAATCCAGAAAGTGTTGTTGAAGATGAGTTTGTGAGAGCCATGGTAAAGGTTTCGTTTCCAAGTGGGGAAGATGGTGAGCCAGTGATCACAATTCGACAGGAGGTACTTGAAGCTATGAATGGTTTATGGAAGAAGTGTATGATTTTAAAAGTTTTAGGAAAATCGATTTCCTTGCTGACTATGACAAGGAGATTGAAGGAGTTATGGCAGCCTAAAGAAAAGATTTTCGTAATTGATTTACCTACACAATTTTGTATGGTCCGTTTCGAAGTTGACGAAGAGTACCTAGCGGATTTTTCCGGTGGTCCATGGAGAGCCTTTGGGAGTCACATGATGGTCCAAGCTTGGTCACCAAATTTTGACCCATTGCGGGATGACATTGTGACAACACCTTTGTGGGCCAGGATATAAGACATTCCGATGAAATTTTACCATAAGGAGGAAATTTTGAACATCATAGCGCAAGGCCTAGGGAAACCAATCAAGGTGGACGTGACAACTCTACTATTTGAGAGGGGACGTTTTGCTCGTGTCTGTGTTGAGGTTGACCTAAGAAACCCTTTGAAAGGAACCGTTTTGATTAATGGAGAATGTTATTTTGTCGCATATGAAGGGCTATCGAATATTTGTCAGTTTTGTGGGATTGTTGGGCATGCTACGCAAGCTTGTTCTAAGCTAGGGGTGGAGCGAAACACTAGCCAATTGCAAACCGTGGTCCTAAAAGATGATGTGGTTATGGATAATCAAGTGGGAGATGGATACTATGTAGTGAGGAGAGGGGGTAGTCAAGCTGATAAAGGGGTGAGCAAGGCTACTCCTGATGTAATGCAAACTAATGGGAATGTCGGGAGAGGGCTAGAGAAGTTACGATACATAATAATGGAAACATTATGGGTAATAAGAATAGTTTTTCGGAGCTTGGTAAGGAGGGGATACATAATGTCATGACATGGGAAGTAGAGATGAGTGAAGCAAACAAAGAAAATAGGCCATTAAAGCAAAGGCGTTCGAAGGCTCAGCCTAAAAACAGATGGACCAGATGGTGTTTGTAGCCCATGCAGAAAGGAATGCAGGTAAGAAAGATGCAGGGAACAAGCCGTATGGGAAGAATGTAGTTGAGTCGAAGAAGAACAAGGGGCAGAAACCGTTGAGAGGCATAGTCTTTTGTCCAATAAGAGGGGAAGTGGATCGGAGTATGAATGGCAAGCGAGTGAGAGGAGATCAATAGATTGTTTATAGACCTGGTAGAGTTTTTGTTGTGGAGAATAGCAGTTTCGAACCCATGGCCCATGACTCATCCATACTTGATCCGAATGGGACAATGAATGAGAAGCGATGGTGGTAGTGCCTGAGGTGAGCAATGTTTTAGTGCATTGTGACACGGGAGGAGGAAAGACAAGGGAACAATAGGAATTTGCCCCGGTGATTCTTTGTTATTGTTTAGAGAACAAGATGAATTGTCTCTTTTGGAATTGTCGGGGGGCTAATAAACCCAATTTCCAGAGATCTATACAGTATATCTTGAAGCGCTAAAATACTGATTTTTTAGCCTTATTTGAAACTCATGATGGAACAGATAGAGCAATGAGTATTTGAATTTGGGGTTTGGACACTCAACTCGTGTGGATGCGGTTGGGAAAAGTGGTGATATTTGAGTTCTTTGGAGAGATGGTATTGGGACCTTGAGTGTTGAGGAAGCATCAGAACATTTTATCCATGTCGGATGGGAGGAGGGGCCCGAGATCTTACACATCTTTGCCGTTTATGCAGCCCCTACGGCCAGTCAGAGAAGCGACCTGTGGGGCCGTTTGAAGGCTAGGGTTCAGCAAGTAGATGAACCAGTGTTGGTAGGTGGTGATATACAATACAATAGTGAGACTGGATGAAAGAACGGGTGGAAGTGGTGGTTTATCCTTGGACTCAATATTATTTGGCGAGTGGATTAATGAGCTACCCTTAATAGACATGGGTTTTCGAGGCAGTTGTTTTACATGGAAGAGAAGAAGAAAGAACGTACTTTTGTTTCTAAATGGATCGATAGAGTGATATGTTGTGCTCAAACGAGACTTAAATGGCAGGAGGCTATGGTCTTGCATTTTCCGTTCTTAGCCTTTGACCATGCTTCGATTTATCTTCAACTTAGGTCAGCGATTAGTCTTAACCCGAGTCGTAGACCGTTCCGTTTTGAGGCTGCTTGGATGATGCATCCAAGTTTCAAGGAACTTCTTAGCGTCTCCTGGAAGCAAGATATTTCTACAAATGCAGCGTTAGAAATATTACATAAGCATCTTAAGCAATGGAATAGAGATGTTTTTGGGAATATTAACACCAAGAAAAAGAAATTGGAGCACGATATTAAGCGCACTCAGGAGGCTTTGTTGTCTGCTCATTTATAACATTTACTAAGAAGGAAAGAACAGCAACTACGTGAGCTAGATATTGTTCTAGCACAAGAGGAAATGATTTGGCATCAAAAATCTCGAGATAAGTGGCTTACTCAAGGAGATCGAAATACCAAATTTTTTCATACCTCTACCATTATCCATCGTAAGCGAAACCGAATGTATATCCTCAAAGGTAGTACAAGGAAATGGATTGCAGATAGCAAGGAGATTGAATCACTAGCTGTCGAGTACTATAGGAGACTCTATTCCATGGCGGACTTGAACCAGCAAAGTGAGAAGCTCCCGAGTGAGGGCTTTCCTCGGATCTTGGATGAAGATTTGGTTGCACTTAATAGTGAATTTGTGGCGGCAGATGTAGAGAAATCAATGCGAAGCATGGGAAAATATAAATCCCCAGGACCAGATGGGTATCAACCGATTTTTTATCAGCAGTGTTGGGAGATAGTCGGGAATTTGGTGTTACGATTTATGTTGAACTTCTTCCATACATGTGTGTTACCAGAACGTTTAAAGGATGCTTTGGTTGTTTTGATCGCGAAAGTGACTAAGCCGGACACAATTACACAATACCGACCTATTAGCTTGTGTAATGTACTCTTCAAAATCATTACAAAAGCAATGGTACTACGTCTTAAACCATTAATGTGTAAGTTGATTGGACCGGCGCAATCAAGTTTAATCCTGGGGAGATTGAGCTTGGATAATATTATTATTGTTCAGGAGGCTATCCACTCTATGCAACAAAAGAAGGGTCGGAATGGTTGGATGCTATTAAAACTGGACCTTGAGAAAGTGTATGATCGTATTAGAAGGGATTTCTTGGAGGATACACTAGTAGTTGCGGGTTTACCGGAGGGTTGGGTCAACTAGATTATGACTTGTGTTAGAGGACCATGTATTCAGCTGTTGATTAATGGGGAACTTACTGATCGAGTCCAATTGGAGTGAGGGATTAGACAAATTGACCCATTATCCATGTACATGTTTGTTCTTTGCATGGAGCGATTATGACATTTGGTGGTTGCGGCAGTTGATAGGAAAGAAAGGAAGCCGATGGTTCTTTCTCGGGGTTGGCCAAAACTATCTCATGTTTGTTTTACATATGATCTCATATTGTTTCTGAAGCTTCTACTTTGCATATCCGAGTGGTCAAGCAGGTGTTGGAGAAATTTTGTTTGGCTTATGGTCAAAAAGTTTGTCTCGATAAATCGAAAAATTATTTTTCGGATAATGTCTCACGAGACTCGACACAAAGCATCAGTACCTACAGTGGAATCAAGAAAACCAAGAATCTTGGAAAATATCTTGGCTTACTAGTAATTCACCAAAGGGTAAAGGAGGAGATGTTTTCACATTGACGAAATCTGTTCTTATGTCAATTCCCATTCATACAATGAGAATAATAGAACTACCAGCTAGCTCGCTTGAAAGTTTGGATCGTTGTGCAAGGGACTTTATATGGGGAAGTAGTACGGGTCAAAATAAACAACACTTGCTGGCCTGGCATAGAATTTGTGCACAGAAGGCTGATGGTGGTTTGGGAATTCGACAGCCATCGAGTTTGAATAAAGCTTTGTTAGCTAAGGTGGGATGGCGATTACTCACTGATGATGAAAGTTAATGGTCATCGATTTTGAAGAAGAAGTATAAGGTGAGATACCTTAATGAAAGGTCATGGCTACAAATGAAGGGCTCCTGGTCATATACTTGGAGAAGTATTGCTAGGAATATTGTTGATGTGATTATACCAAATTATAGAATATCTATTGGTAATCGGGACAAAGCCTTATTTTGGTATGATAAATGGTTGGGTAATACACCATTTTTGAATCATATGTTAAAACCCACAAAGTATTTTTTATCAAGTTGATCTTAATGAGGAATTCATTGTTCTTGTTAAAATCAAGAAAAAGACGCAACACAAATTCATATAGATAGAAAATAAATTTTATTGATCTCAGATGTATGAATATACACAGCTAGTTGATTACAAATTCTCAGAAAGTAGTTCTAATTCTCCAAAAATAATTCCCTGGCTTCTCATTCTCTCTCTTCTCATTTTTGTAGCTCTCTCCGCCTAGCTCGGGTTGTTCCAAACTTCTCGGTTTGTTGAGCCTACAATCTCGGCGACTCCCTACTATCTCGGAACCGTCATGACTTGGTTTCTACTTTCTCAGCTCGTGCGCATATTCTTCTCAGCCCATCTACGTCCTGGGTGCTCAGCCACTTATCTTTCGTGCCCAGGTAGAAATCTGTTTGGTAGATTCTTCTATGCCTAATATGTGCTGAGTCATCATCTGGAGTGAAACTAGCTAAGGGAAAATCCTGCTGAGGGGGTTTTGACACCAATAGATTAGCCCCCAGGTCTTACAAGTTAGGTGACTTCGAAAATTGATTTGTGAACTTCCAGTAGGATTCCCTGTTTCGAGATGATCTTCACTTGCAATTCCCATTTGGATATACACGCGTTCATATATAATAATCACATATGTATTTTAATTTTTTTGTTTCGAATCGGATAATCCTATTAATCCAAAAATTTAGCGTTTGTTAAGTCAATTTGTTGCGATTTTGGTTAAAGAAATCTCAACAGTTCGGCGGTTATTCATCTTAGCACGCGGCATGTGTTTTGATTTAGAAATTCAAAATCGTCATCATTGTGTCTACAAAAGGTGGCTTTGTATTCTTCGAGGCAGTTACTGCTACTTTTCCTTTTTTCTCAAGTGCTTGGAACTGTCTCCCCACTATGCATTCAACCGCCAACTCCTTCTCTCTCTTTACGCAACCAAAGGTATTGTCATTTCATATCTCGTCTCTCTTAATTTATGCTAGGGTTTACTGTTTCCTATTTCAATCTTTTTTCTTCTTCTCCTTCTTTGAATTTTCTCCGATTCCCTTGGATTTTCCTTTCCCTTCCACTTCTCTTTCTTTAATTTCTCTTCCGTCTCATCCTTCCCGTCATGTCAAAACAACTGGTGCTTCGTTCCCAGAGCATGAGCTCGTCGTTGCATCATGCGGCTAGCACTAGTGTCGGAACCCTCATTGTTTCTGGTACAAGGTCCAGGGCGGCTCGGCAAATCATGACTTTTTCCTCCTCTCGCTCATCTATCACGTATGTGAGGACGCTTTGGGAACAATTTGATTTCCCTTCCGATGTTAGGTTCCTGATCCCTGAACCTGGTCAGTTTCCAAACAATCCCCCAGCCAGGTTTGTCACGGGCTATGAGATCTTCTTCAAGACCTGCAGGTTGTGCTTTCCCGTACCTGAGTTGCTGGTCCGATACGTGCGTCGCTGAGGGATGGTTTTAAGCCAGTTGATGCCTAAGGGAGTCCGGCATGCGATTTTTCTGATGGTCCAGGCAAGGCAGAACGGCTTTGAACTGGGTTGTGACATGCTCGAGGTGGCCACATATGCAAAAAGGGGACCGAAGGGTGGCCTCTGGTACTGAGCCAACAAACCCAATCAGGGGTTCACGACTAGGCAAGCTCTAAAAGATGAAACTGACTGGGAGCAGTTTTACTTCTTCTTAGAAATCAATCATCTCTCCTTCGGGACTACAGGTCCCAATGATCTACAAACTTGGTGGACTAAGGAGATTGGTGTGAATCCCTTCCTTTTCTTTCCTAAACCTAGCTCCTGATTTTCCTTTCTTATTCGTTGAATTGATGTTTTCTGGCCGTTTTTGACTTTATTTCTTTGTGTTTGCTGAGTTTTGGGCGTTATTGGTTGACTAATTTTCTTTTCCTTTCTTATTTTGGTGTTTGCCAGTTCTGCACTTGGTTCAGGTTGAGAGTCCTTCTGCTGAATATCCGAAGAATTGGATCTTCTCGGGAGCAATCGGCTGAACAACTGGAACACCTTTGACGGGGATAGAGCATCCCGTAACTGGCTACTGTTAGAATCGCTTTCTGAATCATCCACAAGTAAGTATTTTGATTTGGGTTTTCTTCTGGTCCATTCAAGTCGCATAACATTTGATGTCTGGTTTTGCTGCATGTGATTCATCTCAGTGTTTGTGTGTCACCATGAAGAACCTCGTTCCCTACCATGAAGCTCGTAAACTAAAAAGTTCCCAGCGGGCTCCCAGCTTGGCGGGACTCAGTGCTGCTCAAGAAGCAAAGACTCCTAAGGATCAAGTCCCCATGGAGGTGGATCCTATTGAGGTCTCCGATTCATCTCGTGGTGATCATCGTCGGGAGAAAGCTGCATGCTCCAGCAAGTAACCATCTTGTCCCCCTTAAATTTGGCGCAACATTCGTCATCTTAAAGCTCCATCGGAAAAGAGGGCTCGCATTCACGAGGAATCCCTAGTCGGTGTTCATAATTATGGTGGATTCTCCTTCAGCTTCACCTGGCCGAACTAGTCTTCCATCATCGAGGAAGGAGACCTTTTCGCAGAGCTGATGTCCAAACTTTGCCTAGGTGGACCTAAGTTTTATAACCACATGTCGCTCTCGGTTAAGAGAGATTACGCTGAATGGGCTCGTTCCCATGTCGAGGTAGGGTTGTTGTGTTTTTCGTTTTATTTTTATTTTTGTTTAGCGACTCGGAAACCGACTCCTGTTTTGATTGAGGTACACCTAATTTTTCTAGACCGCGGCTTTAGCAAACTGACTGGTGGAGGCGAAGAAGAATTCTACGGTCGAACTGGTTGCGGATGCGACAGCGCGGGTTGATAAAGCTATCTCAGAATTGAAAGCTGCAGTGAGGCGGGTGGAAACTCTGACGGACGAGAACAGTAGGTTGAGGGCTGAGGTCATTGAGCTGGAAGACCTAAGGAAGAAAGATGTAGAGAGGCTAAGTGAGGAGGCAGCTCGTCACGTGAAAGCCAAGAAGAACTTGAAGAACGAGGTAGCTACCATGGCCAAGGAGTTGGCGTGTATCATGAGGGATATAGATGATCAGATGACACATAAGCTTAAGAAGAAAGAAGATGAGATGATGGCGCATTTTGCCAGGAGGATGGAGCGGGTGAAGGGGAAAGTCGCGAACGAATGGGTGTATCAAGAGAAGCTAATACAAGTGGAGCGGATCAAAGGTAACCTCGAGCTAATTAGGCTTCTGACTAGGGGGAGACTACTTTGGAAACGGAGCAGAGGGATTTGGAAAGAGACCTGGGTAGTTTTAATGAGGAACTGGCTATGCTAGACTTCAAAGAGCTAAACTTGGAGAAGGACTGGATGGCAACGCCCACTGGATCCGACCTGAGCGAGCCCTCTGAACCCAATCCAACCAAGGGCATCAACCCTTATGGTACAAATCTACCATCCCTGAACCCTGTTGAGGAGGTTATTGTTGGAGCGGATAAAGACGAGGCTTTGGCTGAGGAGGAAAGTAGAAAGGAGGAGGCAGAAAAGCTTAACGTCGATGCAGGTGGAGCTCTTGACAAAGCGGCTGAAGTCGCAGTGTACATTGAAGAGATCACAGCTGTTGCGGGAAAAAAGCCCCCAGAGGGGATGATGACAATGCGCCTAGTCAAGACTCGCACACCTAGATCGTCCTCCATTTCATCTTATTTACCTTTTTTTTTATCTTCTTTGAATGTTGTATGAATCTGAATTCCATGCCGGGGGNGGGGGGGGGGGGGGGGGGGGGGCTTTAACCCAAAACTCTAAGTTTGTTAATTTTAGGTTGATATTTTGGTTAATGTCTCTACCTGTTGCTTTTATGTGTCCACTTTGAGCTGAGTTTGTTTTAGGTTTCTTTCTAGATGTTGTGGTATTTGCTTGAATGATATCGCATGTGCTTTATTAGTTAACATCAACATGCGCTTTGACATTAAGTATATTATTAAAGACAGCACAACACACTATATTCGAGGGATCAAAGGTTCGAATCAAGAGTGAATGTTTTAGTTGTTAAAAGCGTTTGTCATATTCCTTAATACGTTATTGCGAGACTGGGATCAACTTTAGCGCTTATACCTTGTTGAGGGTTTCTCAGGCTGATACCCACTGGGGTGTGCGATATATTGTATGACTGGTCAGATCATACAATGTGATGTGTTTAGATAATTGTTTTTCGTTATGAGTGTTCTGATATAATGAGGAGGTATTTAAAGGTTTATATAGTTTTACCGGAGAAGAAAAGGTCGAAGGTTTAGGCAACTCTTCACAGGTGTACTATGGTGTTCTCCCCTCAATTTCGTCGGAGTATTGGTAAATAGGATATGCGAAAACAACAAAGGCAGGAGTGGTTGGTGATGTATAGTTGGATCTACTTCAGGTGTTTCATCTTGTTGGTTGGGTAGGAGACGATATCTTGTACGTCTTGGAGCTGGTTTACCAATTTAGCAGGAGCCCTCGGTTGGGTCGGCCTGAGGACGAATACATCTCCTCCATTTTTTGTAAAAATTTGATAAGGAAGGAGAGGCGGGCTGGGTCGGAGTGTAAAGGACGAATACATCTCCTCCATGTTTTGAAAAAATTGATAAGGAAGGAGAGGGCGGGCTGGGTCGGAGTGTAAATGACGAATACATCTCCCAATTTTTTTTTGAGAAAAATATATAAGGAAGGAGAGGGCGAGCTGGGTCGGAGTGTAAAAGACGAGCACATCTCCCCTATTTTTTGAGAAAAATTTATAAGGAAGAAGAGGGCTGGCTGGGTCGGAGTGTAAAGAACGAATACATCTCCCCCATTTATTGAGAAAAATTTATAAGGAAGGAGAGGGCGCAAAATTGAAATAATTAATTACAATAGCTGAATTCCCTGAGCGGAAATGCCTACGTATACCGAAGGTGGGGATCAAGCCTAGGTTGTAGTTCATTGATTAAAGAGTACAATCATGTGTGAAAAACAAAGGGAAAAGTATTTGCTAGGCGTCAACAACAAAAATATTTCTTTAAGTGTTGAGCGTTCCAAGGGTGTTTCTCCTCGTTTGCTTCTGTGTCCTCTAGTTCGTACACTCCTAGTTTGATGATCTTTGAGATTTTGTATGGCCCTTCCCATTTGATTCCTAGATTTCTTGTGTTCTTCTCTGCTCTTGCGGGGAAGACTTCCCGTAGCACAAGCTCACTTGCGGCGAATCGTCTCTGCCTGATATTCTTGTTGTAGAATCATGTTGCGGTGTTGTGGTAGTTTTGCAACCGTATCGTCGCCTGGTCTCTCTTTTCATCAACGGTGTCGGTTATGTGTATGAGCATCTGATCGTTTTGATTCATGTTCTGAGGTGCCAGCTCACGCCTGAGGTTGGGGACTTCGGTCTCGGCCGGTATTACTGCCTTGGTACTGTATACTAAAGCAAAGGGTGAGTCGTTGGTTCCTCTTCTTGGGGTCGTTCGGTAGGACCAGAGTACTCCATCCAATTCGTGTGACCATCTTCCTTTTTTGGTGTCTAGTATCTTCTTTAGGCCGTTCAAAATTCTTTTGTTAGCGGCCTAGGTCTGGCCGTAAGCCTACGGGTAATACGGGGTGGAGAACGTTAAATTTATGCTCATTCGTTCGCAAAAGTCCTTGAGTCTATCTAAGGTGAATTGAGGGCCGTTATCGGTGTGGATTTTGTAAGGAATCCCATGTCGGCAAATTATGATTTTCCAGATGAAGGATTTCACGTTCTTGGATTTGACCTTGGCGAATGATTCGGCTTCCATCCATTTAGAAAAATAATATGATAGGACGAGGAGGAAACGTTTCTGTTTTGACCTGTGCATTGGGCCAATTTTGTCCATGGACCATCTCATGAATGGGTATGTCGTTGTGATGGATTGCATCTCCTCGGTTGGTATGTATATCAACAGCCCGTGCTTTTGGCATTTCTCACATTTCAGAGCGTATTGTTCGCAGTCCGTGATCATAGTTGGCCAGTAGTATCCATATCGTTTTATCTTGAATTCCAGTGCTCTGCCACCTGAGTGGTTCCCGCATGCTCCATCGTGAACTTCCCTTATTATCTTCCTTGTCTCATGGCCGAATATGCACTTTAGCAGCGGGTCACGTACATTCCATTTGTAAAGTTTTTCCTCTAACTGAGTGTACCTAGCGCTTTTGGCTTTGAGTTTCCTGGCGTCCCATTTCTTCGGTGGCAAGATTCCGTCTATGATGTATGCTAGTATCTCGATTCTCCAATCTATTTCCATTTTGACCTCGTCTGTTTCCATCGGAATTTCATCTTCTTTGACATCCTCTGGATCTGGGTTGGCACTGTATTCTCAATTGTGTCATGTATTATGCATGTGGCTTTAGTGATAGATATGTTAGGTTTGCCGATAGTTTCAACCGGTATGACTCTGGTCGTTTGCGGGTCTGTAGTTGATGCCAGTGCGGCTAGGGCATCAGCTGGTATGTTTTCACCTCTAGGGATTTTAATCAGGTCGAAGTCCGCAAATTCATTGCAAAGGGTTTTCACCACACTTAGGTATGCTTCCATTCTCTAGTCTCTTGTATCATATTCCCACTGAACTGGTTCGCAACTAGCTGGGAATCGCATTAGGCGGTTACTCGCTTAGCTCCGATTGCCATTGCCAATCCTAGCCCGGCGATTATCGCCTTGTATTCAGCTTCATTGTTTGACGCTGCGGAGTCCAGTCGGAATGACCGCTCAACCATCTCCCTGGTTAGGGAGACCAATCGTACTCCCATTCCGGACCATGTTTCGAGCTTGCCCCATCTACGTATAATGACAACTTTGCTTCGCCTGGCTTTACTGTTGCATTCATCTCTGGCGGTAGCTCTATCAGAAAATCTGCTAAGACTTGAGACTTTGTACAAGTTCTGCTTTTGAATTCTATATCGTGCTCGCTGAGCACGATGGCCCATTTGGAAAGTCTTCCCGACTGGTTTAGACTGTGTAGGATCGTACGCAGCGGCTGGTTTGAATACATGACTATCGAGTGCGACTGGAAATAGGATCGTAATTTTCTTGTGGAGTGCACAACTAGGGCTAATTTTTTTATTGTCGGGTATTTGGTCTCGGCATTGTCTAAGATTTTGCTGAGGTAGAAGATCGTCTTCTGGTCGCCTAGCTCCTCGCATACAAGGACTGAGCTGATTGTATGAGATGACACCGCGATGTAAAGATATAGAGGTTCTCCCTTCTGTGGCTTCGAAAGGACCGGGGGTGTTATTAACTAGGTTTTTAAATCTTTGAATACTAATTCGCATTCTTCATTCTAGATGAACTTCTTGTTTCTCTTCAGGAGGTTATAGAATGGAAGGCATTTGTCTGTTGAATTAGATATGAACCTAGTCAGGGCAGCTATGCGTTTAGTTAGTCTATGTACTTCTCTCATGTTTTTGGGTGAAGGCATCCTTAACAACGCGCCGATTTGCTTGGGGTTTGTTTTGATCCCCCTCTTGGTCACCAGGTAACCGAGGAATTCCCCCAAGGTTACTACAAAGGTGCACTTAGCCGGGTTTAGCTTCATCCCGTAGGTGTTCATTATTTGGAAACAGGTGCGCATGTCACCCACATGGTTGTCTTCGTCAAAAGATTTGAGAAGCATGTCATCTATATAGACTTCCATCGTCTTTCCCAGTTTCTCCGAGAACATCTTGTTGACCAATCGTTGGTAGATTGCGCCTGCGTTCTTCAAGCCGAAAGGCATTACTTTGTAGCAAAAGATGCCTTTGTCTGTAGTGAAAGAGGTTTTTTCCTTGTCGTATGGGTGCATGAGTATCTGGTTATAACCTGAGAAGGTGTCCATAAACGAGAGCAGCTTGTAACCAACTGTGGCTTCAACGAGCTAATCTATTTTTGGCAATGGGAAACTGTCCTTGGGACATGCTTTGTTCATGTCGGTGAAGTCTCTGCATACTCTCCATTTTCCATTCTTTTTCTTTACTACTACGGGGTTTGCCAGCCATTCAAGATATTTCACCTCGGTGAATGAACCTGCACCCAGCAACTTCTCCACCTCGTCTCTGACTATCTGAGCCCGCTCGACTCCCAACTTGTGCTTTTTCTATTTAAATGGCTTGTAAATTGGGTATGCGTTTAGCTCGTGAATCATGATGTCTAAGCTTATTTCGGGCATATCCGTTATGTTCCACGCGAAGGTGTGTTTGTTTTCTTTGAGGAAAAGGATTAGCTCCTCTTTCAAATCCTTTTGAAGTTTTGATCCTATGCCAACACAGCGCTCCGGGTATCCTGGGTATATGCAGTATTGTGTCACCTCGTCGAGTTTGGGTTCCTCGTACATCGATTCCGCAGGCAGGGCGATCTCCCCAATCCGTAGTTGCTATAAGGCCTTCTCTCTGAGTTTGAGTTCGGCTACGTAGCAACCTCAGATTGATATTTGGCTCCCTTTTATTTTTTAATCCCCTCCTTAGTGGGGAATTTGACGCACTGGTGGTATGTAGAAGGGACAACCTTCATTACATTTATCCACGGCGTTCCCAGGACTGTGTTGTATATTGTTGGTTTGTCAATCACTGTGAATTCGATCATTTTTGACACCCTAGTTGCGTGCATTAGTTATTTGATAGTTTCGATCGTCAGGGAGGTCTCATTGGTAAAATCGGTCAATAGCGCATGTGGTCCTTCAATTCGTGAAAGGTCTATGTCCATTTTTGCCTAGGTTTCTTAGAAGATCAAATCTACCGAGCTCCCCGTATCTATGAGTACTCTTGCGATCTCATATTCTTCTAAGATTAGCTTGATGACTAGTGGGTCGGGATAAGGCATGCCGAGTCCTGTTGTGTCCATCTCGCTGAAAGCTATAGGCTTCCCTGCCTCGTGGGGCTTGATTTGCTATTTCTCGCATGATGCCAGCCTGTGCCCATAGGCTTTGATCACCGTTACTGAATTTAGGCCAAACTGATGATTTCCCATGATCATATTAATCTGCTTTTTGAATAGTGGGGTTGGTGCCATTTGAGGTAGTTCCTCTCAGTTTCGTTTTGGGGGGTTGGGTTCTTCGATCTGGTCCTCTGTCCCTTGGTGGGGGTTCACTGCTTTCACCTTGTTGGGTTCCACCAATTCCTCAAATTGGTATTTGCTGAAAATGAATGATTTGAAGCTTATGCACTCTTCAGTGGAGTGTCCATCTTGGTTATGATATTCACAATGTTTTTTGATGTTTCCTTGCTCTTCAGGTCGTTTCCATTGATTCCAAGGTCCGTTTTTGGGCTTTCCTGCGAATAGTGTTTGGTTGCCTGCTTGGGGGTTTCGTGTTGGGGCAGCGGCCTGAGTCACTTGATTTTTTTTTGGGTTCGTTTCCGCATTTCGATTAAATCCTCTTTGATTCGTGCGAATACTTTTCCCTTGTGGAGTGCGTCGTTAATCGTTGCTGGCGGGTTCGGTATCAGATCATTTCTGAATTCGGACTCTCCCCATACCGCATTTTTGAGGGCGACAATTATGGCATTATCGATGACTACCACTCGAGATATCACTTCTTTGAACCTGCCGATGAATTGTCAGAGGGGATCATTTGGACCCTGAGTCATGCTCCACATGTATGCGTCTGAGATGTCCCTCTTGATGTACACTGAATAGTGCTTTAAGAACATCAGGCTCATTTGGTTGAAATTGTGGATTGAACCCTCAGGTAGCCGAGAGAACCAGGTGAGTGCTGGTCCCTGGAGGTACTCACTAAACAGCTGACAATACACTACATCTTTCTCGTGTTCGTCGAATTGCGCTCATCCGACAGCGATTCTGAAGGCGGTCATGTACACGCTGGGATCCGTTTTTCCTTCATAAAAGGGGATTTTGATTTTCCTGGGGTTCCGTACTTTAGTGGTCTTTATATGTGGTGCATACGGGCTTCGGAGCGTCTCCTCCATCAATCGGTCCAGCTCTGGTGCCTAGCTGATGGCTTGCTGAACCTTGGAATTAATTTTTTGGACTGCCTCTTGAAGAGAATCCTTCATCTCCTGGATTTCACGAATCGATCGCTGAGGTCGCTTCTTGGAGCAAGATTGTGGGGGTACGGGCGCCCTCCTCATACCTGTCAGATTCTTCCTTGGACTCTCCCAACAGGTCAGTTTGGTCTCTTTCGGCTTCAGAAACCTCGGGCCTTGCGGTGCGACTCGGCTGTTCAGTTTCGTCATTGAGCTAGTCATCCCTTTGGTCGGATTTCTCTCCTTCGAGGTTGCCATTGGGCGGAGTCTCTCTGGTGTCAATGCGGTGTTCTCGCGTCTTGACTGAGCACGGGGTTGGAGTGAAGCGTAGCCTCCTGGAGTGTTCTCCCGAGGTGGGGTATCATCGTGAGGAGGTCCTGGTCAAGCGATGTTGTGAAGATATTGCTCGGTCTAGGCGTTTGGTCATTTCTTTAGTTTGGTCTGCGGATTCCTTCGCCATTTGGTCGAGCCGGTCAAGCAAGGATTTGTTCAAGGCATCTTGTGTCTCCAGTTTATCGGACATAGACTGCACAGATTGGAGGAGTGCCTGAATCGTGCTGGCATATCTGTCAGGTGGCATTGATGCGTTTTCGGTCATGGTGGAGTTGGATCTGGCTGCAGTTTTTCTTTCTACGTTAAAGAACTCTTAATTCCCCACAGACGACGCCAATTTGTGGATGCTAAAACCCGTAAAGTATTTTTTATCAAGTTGATCTTAATGATGAATTCGTTGTTCTTGTTAAAATCAAGAAAAAGACGCAACACAAATTCCGATAGACATAAAGATAAAAAATAGATTTTATTGATCTTAGATGTATGAATACACACAGCTAGTTGAATATAAATTCTCAGAAAGTAGTTCTAATTCTCCAAAAATAATTCCCTGGCTTCTCATTCTCTTTTTTCTCGTTTTTATAGCTTTCTCCGCCTAGCTCGGGTTATTCCGATCTTCTCGATCTGTTGAGCCTACAATCTCGGCGACTCCCTACTATCTCGGAACCGTCATGACTTGTTCTCTACTTGCTCAGCTCGTGCTCACATTCTTCTCAGCGCGTCTACGTCCGAGGTGCTCAGCCACTTATCTTTCGTGCCCAGGTAGAAATCTGTTTGGTAGATTCTTCTATGCCTAGTACGTGCTGAGTCATCATCCGGGGAGTGAAACTAGCTAAGGCAAAATCGTACTGAGGGGATTTTGACACCAACAAAAAGTCGGTGAGATATGGAATTCGGCTAGAGGTTGGAGAACTCTTGAGCTAGTACAACTATTACCAATTAATGTATTGAACGCGTTATTGGATGTGGGTGTTGACCGATTCACAGGTGCCACATACAAGATAGCTTGGGGAAGTATAGCGGATGGCAAGTTCAGTTTCAAGTCTGCATATAATAGTAACACTTTTAATCATCAGATGATCCAGATGCTGGGAAGTTTTTTCCAATGTATATGACGAGCACCGGTTCCAGAATGTGTACGAGTGTTCGTATGGCTGATTGGTAATCAAGTCATTATGACTAATGGTGAGAAATTTCTAAGACACTTGAGTGGTACATCATTGTGTCAAGTTTGCAAACAGGGAGACGAAACCATAATGCATGTGGTATGGGATTGCTTCGCGATAAGAGGGATATGGCTTCGTTTAGTCCCTATACACTTACAACAAGATTTCTTCCAATTCTCCTTACTTGAATGGTTGTATTTGAATATGGGTGATGAGACGTTGTCTTTAGATTATTCATGGAGATGTATCTTTTCATTGACGGTGTGGTGGGCGTGGAAATGGAGATATTCGAGTGTGTTTGGGGCTACGGGTTTGTGGCGTGACCGTGTTAGATATTTGAAGTCTCTAGCTAAAGAGGTGATGCAGAGCAAGGCAGTTGTGGATTCCCAGTTACCACTGAGGCCAATACGGGTAGAACAACATATAGCATGTAGATCCCCGCCGCATGATTGGATTAAGGTCAATACCGACGGAACATCTAGAGGGAATCCGAGGAGCTTAGTGGCAGGTGGGGCTCTTCGAGACTGGGTAGGTCAATGGCGAGGCGGATTTGCCTTGAATACTGGAACCTGTACGGTACCTCTAGCGGAGTTATGATGGGTATATTATGGTCTTTTTATTGCTTGGGAAAAGGGATATCGAAGACTAGAGTTGGTGATTGACTCAGAACTTGTTGTGGGGTTTATGAGAGATGGAGTTGATGACTATCACCCACTAGCATTCCTGGTACGTTTGTGCCATGGCTTCCTCAAGAAGGACTGGATTTTCCGTATTATGATTGTATATTGTGAAGCTAAAAAGCTAGCTGATGCACTCGCGAATCATGCATTTTCTTTGAGTTCATGTTTCCATATGTTTGATCTTGTTCCAGTTGATTTTGTGTCATTGTTGTTGGCGGATAGTCGAGGAGTTTCATGTTCTTGATTAACGATTGCCTAGTCTTTGGGCTTTTTTAGTTTTTTAATAATATGTGAGGGAGGTTTCATCCTCCTCTCGATTAACCAAAAAAAAATCTCTCATTGGGTTACATAAGTATCTTGAAAAATGTGTTAGACTTTATGAGCTCAATATGCCATTAATAACCAGGAGCATAACAATCTCGTCTATTGGGTACAACTAGGATCATGGCATCTTCTTTATGTTAATCATAACTAAACCTTCCATGGTCACTAAATCACCATATTAAAATGAAATAGATCAATTATGATAAGTGTGGCATGAAAATCACATGAAAGATGGTCACTACATGTCGATTTTCAGCTAGTCCTACTTTAGTGAGATCCTTTAACCTTATGGTATAAAGAGAAAACCGAAACTTTACTTTATACTTTATTTCATGATCAGAAAATGTGTACATATGTACACCCAAAATCTTATGACAAACTCCCACTAATCTTCAAACACCTAAATGCCCATTCGAGCAGTATGCTCGTAAAAGACCCTTAGCATAATACCTTTTGCGAGAGGATCTACAATCATGAAGTTTTTTCCTAAGTGTTCTATGGAAACCTGACCACTTTGTACCTTTTCCTTAACAACTCGGTACTTTATGTCTACATTTATAGACTTTACCGAATTGTACAAAATGGTTGCCTTATTGTCACAATATAACTTTAGTGGTCTTTCAATTTCCTTAAGAATTTGCAGTCATGTGACAAGATTTTCGGCCATATTACTTAATTGGATGCCTCGTAGATAGCTACCAATTCTATGACCATGGTGGAGAAAGCTACGAGTGTTTGTTTTACACTTTGCCATGAAATAGCTCCACCATCCAATCGAACCACATAACCTAATGTAGGCTTTCTACTATTTTGGTATCCACCAAATCAGAATCAGAATACCTAATGATCTCCAAAAGATTTGATTTCTAATACGTGAGCATATATCCTTTTGTTCTCTGCAGGTACCTCATTACCCTTTTAGCTGTTTTCCAGTGGTCTATACTTGAATTGCTTAAATATCTGCCTAACATTCCAACTACGTACGCAATATCCTGAGACGTACAAACTTGAGCATACATAAGACTTCCTACTGTTGACGCATAAGAAATCTTCTACATCTCCTGAATTTCTAAATTTACTTTAGTGCATTGTGGAACACCCCGACTATATTGGCCTTATAGGCCAAACGACTTACCATTTGGAAATCCAAACGTTCAACTGTCCAGAAATCCAAACAATAACATGTTTAGGTTTAATCTTATACTTTGCCATTTTCGTGCATTTTTCGTTTCTTTCAGAGTTCTTAATATAAAACATGCATTATTATTAGATAGATTCAACTAGTATAATTCACATGCGAGTTTGTTGTACAAGCTAATACATTGCATTGAACTACTAAGTTTTATCTACCCAGAACTATACATATTATCCACCATCCCTTCCATATTGTTTCCCTTATTCAGCGTGCTGCTCATTCCTAGCATTACCTGCGACCATAAAGGAAGCATAAGCAATACATATTTGCTTAGTAAGAACGGTTTAATCCGTCCCACTTAACACATGAACAAATATGATTCCTTAAGAACATTAACAGAGAATAATAAACGGACTGACTAGACTATCCTGGTGATTTGGATTCACCCAAATCAACCATCAATCTAGCCCAAAGACTGATTAAACTACCCTGACAATCCGGGTTACCCGAATTGATCAGCAGTCTAGTCCACAGACTGACTAAACTGCCCTTACCATCCATATTATCTAGATCAATCACCAGTTTAGCCCATAACACAGCACTTAATCCTAGACTATCGGCACAAAGCCGATACAATACGGATACGACACACATGGTCATTTTAGGGTCTATGACCAACCCAGAACATGTATTCGGTCACACAGACCATCAGATCATGTATATGACACCCATGCCCTCCATAACTGCATCATAGCCTTTACAGAACATGAATCTAACCACAAAGGTTAACCATATCATGTATACTGACCACAAAGGTCACAGAACGGCTCTACGGCCTTCACACAACATGTATGCAGCCACAAAGGCCACCCGGATCATGTCTGGAAACCACGAAGGTCATCACAACATAGAAAATAGGCACTTAAGGCTACTAGACTATCACACAGAAAGTCTAAGTTTCGGATAATCGCACTCACCTTAGAATCGTCCCGAACTAACTGATTTCTTTTTTTCACGGATTGCTCAAGCTCTACAGACTGGTTCTCACGGTTTGATTCTTAAAAACTCTAAATTTCGCCTTCTATAGATTCTCTCTCAAGATTGATATTTTCTTGATGAAGAGAAGAAGTAACCCAAAGGTGAAGAAATATGGCTCGACCATCTTGGAACCGGTCTAGTCAGAACATGCCACGTCCTGCTTGCGCGTTTCAAGACTGGCACACTGCTCCAACCAGACAGACACAATACTCAGTGGCAACCATTGTTCTGATCAGACTGACTGACTGCTCACTGGCAACCACTGTTTTGATAAGACTGACTGACTGCTCGCTGGCAACCTGTTCCAATCAGTCTGACTGACATAATGTTCAGACATATTCTAATTTTTCCCGAGAATTAACTTCTTTATCCGCATGATAACCAACTATGCGCATCATCAGGTAAACCTACACATGGTTTAGTTTATATCCGAGCATCTTGACTGATCCTCGACCAATTTGCACATTTTCTCGGAAAAACTGTTCCTTAACCGATTTTCTCAGCATATTAATGTATCTTTCAGTCTAACCACTCAGTTCTTGACTGATTCACTTGCACATTCGGATTCCCAGCACCTTGATCGTGATCTAACTGTGATCTGATCTTCGATCTTCTTTGATCAATCTTCCCAAACGGACATGATGCTTCTTAAGCATCACGATCATGTTTCCAAGCTTGATCTGAGGGGGTTTACTAAGCCATGGTCGCATCCAACCCAACTGGTCCAACCTTCAACCATCACCACCCCCTACATAGAATTAGTGACAATATTTGGGTTTCCACCAGAAGACATTAAAATGTCTGAAGAGTCACTGGCCTATTTATTATTAATTATAAAAATTAATAATAAACAAGCCAATGCTTAAACACTCAAACAGTTCATGAATTCTTCCCATCCAATTTATAACAACTTCGAAACTTAGTCAAATTTTCGCATTTCTCACGAACCAACTTGACTTTCCTTCAATTATTTCGGTTAAATGCTTATCTATAGGATTTTAACCTCTTTGACCAAAGCATTTATCTTTTGGCCCGACCATCTGGCCAATACTCTTTTACATAGTGGTTTTCGGGTGCTACAATTTTCCCTTAATTAGGCTAAATTCGTCCCCAAATTTTCACCCTTATTTTTCTTAACTCGAACCACCTTTTGTTTACCAAACCCCTGAGGATATTTTCCCATCATCATATCTTTAGGTTCCCAAGTCGTTTCTTCATTACCATCACAATCCCAAATGACCTGAACGTATTTGATCCTCTTTTTCCTTTCAGTTCTGGTCTTCTTTCCAACTATATGAATTTGTCAGCCTTTGATAGTAAGGTTTTCCCTTAAATCAACTGGAATATCTTCCATGATATCCCGATTGATAACCTGGTTTCTTAATTGCAAGACATGATAGACATCATGGAACTCATTAATAGCTATAGGAAATTCCATTCTATAAGCCACTTTTCCAATTCTTTTAAAGATCTTAAAGGGATCCATATACCTTGGATTCAACTTTGTATTTTTAGCAGCACGATATTTCCCTTTGTAGGTGACTCCTTTGAGGAAGACCATGTCTCCTACTGAAAATTCAAGATTTTTTCTTCTCCAGTCCGCATAACTCTTTTGCCGGTTCTGAGCTTTTTTGTTTTTATTTTGAGGATCCTGATCTTTTCGGTTGTTTCCTCAACAAAGTTCCGGCCATAAATACTTCTCTCCCCCACTTGAGTTCAACATAAGGGAGTTCGACATGGACGGACATTCAATGCTTCATATGTGGACATTTGGATACTTGCTTGATAACTGTTGTTATAAGCAAATTTTTCCAAGTGTAAATAACTTTCCCACTTGCCTCCCCAATCCAGTACACAAGCCCTTAACAGATCCTCAAGCGTTTGGATTGTTCTTTATGATTGCCCATCTGTTTGTGGATGATAAGTTGTGCTCATATGCACCTTTGTTTCGAATTTCTTTTGAAGTATTCTCCAAAATTCTGAGTAGAATTTGGAATTATGGTTAGACACGATGCTTTATGGAACACCATACAACCGCACAATCTCTTGAACATACCGTTCAGCCAATACTTCATAATTATCCTTTTTGTTCACGACCAAAAAATGAGAAGACTTGGCGAGAAAGTCTACTATCACCCAAATCGCATCTTTCCCCTTTACCATTGGTAATCCATCCACAAATCATGATCATATCCCACTTCCACTCAGAAATGGGTAAACTTGGTAATAGACCACTTGGTACTTGGTGTTCATCTTTAACCACCTAACATGTTTGACAACTTGAAACCCAGCTTGCGACATCCCTCTACATGCCAACCCAATGGTAGTACCACTTAAGAACCCTATACATCTTTGTTGAACTAGGATGTATTGAGAACTTACTTTGGTGTGCCTCTTTCAGAATATGTTCTCGTAATTCTTTATCGTTCGGCACACACAATCGGCTACTTACTAGAATGGTTTCATTGTTCGAGATCTGGTACTACGAATTTTCATTCTTTGAAACCTTAACCAGATTTTCATCTTTCTCTTGAGCCAGCCGAACCCTTGTCAACAAGTTCTCTTGATCAACTGCACTCGATCCCAACGGTTCAATTTCAACTATCAAGGCACATAGCCTTAACAACCCAACCATTCCAACTAGATTCTCCAAGTATTTCTCTGCGGCAGAAGCCACTCTTTTCCTACTTAATGCATCAGCAACCAAATTAGCCTTACCAGGATGGTAGGCAATTTCCAGATCATAATCCGCTACAAATTCCATCCATCTCTTTTGCCTCAAGTTCAATTCAGGTTGAGTGAACAAGTACTTAAGATTTTTTTGATTTGTGTAGCCTTGGACTTTCCAAACCAACCATTCCAACTAGATTCTCCAAGTATTTCTCTGCGGCAGAAGCCACTCTTTTCCTACTTAATGCATCAGCAACCAAATTAGCCTTACCAGGATGGTAGGCAATTTCCAGATCATAATCCGCTACAAATTTCATCCATCTCTTTTGCCTCAAGTTCAACTCAGGTTGAGTGAACACGTACTTAAGAATTTTATGATTTGTGTAGACTTGGACTTTGCTGCCATAAAGATACGATCTCCAAATCTTTACTGCAAACACCACTTGAGCCATCTCCAGATCACGAGTAGGATAGTTCCCCTCATTTTTTCTTAACTACCTAGATGCATAGGCTATAACTCTCCCTTGCTGCATAAGCACACAACCTAAACCAACCCGCGATGCATATGTGTATACTACAAACGGTTCATCCGTAATAGGCAGTGCTAAGACTGGAGGTTGAGTTAGCATTTCCTTAAGCTTTTGGAAGAATTCCTCACATTTTTTTGTCCATTTGAAAGAAACGTCCTTCCCGGTTAAATTTAGTCATCGGTTGAGTCATGCTTGCAAAACCTTTGACAAATCTACGGTAGTAACCAGCTAATCCAAAGAAGCTTCTAATTTCTAAAGCGGTTTGCGGTTTTGGCCATTCTTTGATAGTCTTGATATTTTTCGGATCAACGGACACTCCTTGATCTAATACAACATGGCCTAAGAAGCTAATTTTTCTTTGGCAAAAGCTGCACTTGCTTAAATTGGCAAACAATTGATGCTCCCTTAGGCGATTCATCACTATTCTTAAGTAATTTTCATGCTCCTCTCGATTCTTTGACTAGACAAGTATGTCATCTATAAAGATGATAACAAACTCATCTAAAAAGTCCTGGAACACGCTGTTCATCAGCGTCATGAAGGCAGCAGGTGCGTTCGTCAGTCCAAACGGCATGACTACAAACTCAAAATGACCATACCTTGAAAGGCGGTCTTCTTGATATTATCTTCCTTAATAGGAGTCTGATGATAGCCTGATGCAAGGTCTATCTTTGAGAACCAAGTTGTCCCTCTTAGTTGATCCAACAAATCATCAATCCTCGGTAAAGGGTACTTGTTCTTGATAGTTACCTTGTTTAGCCCTCGATAATCAATTCAGAGTCTAAAGTTGTCATCTTTCTTCTTCACAAACAGCACTGGTGCGCCCCTAAGGTGAAGTACTTAGCCGCACAAAACCTTTTTCCATCAATTCCCCCAACTGTTTCTTAAGCTCAGCCATATCTATTGGTGTCATTCGATATGGTGCTTTAGAAAATGCCATTGTCCCTGGCTCGAGCTCAATAGTGAAAGGGTCAGATCTATCCGGTGGCAATTTAGTTAGTGTTTGGAATAAATCCTCCAACTCATGAGCTACCGGAATATCACCCAACTCAGCATCCTGCCTAACTTCCACCATCTTGATAGTTGCCAAGTATGCTTCACATCCCTTTTGGATTAACTTTTTAGCTTGGATCATTGAGATCACCAGATTTCTACTCGTTGGACATATGCCTTGGTATTCCAACACTCCTTCGGTCGTTTCAATTTTCAACTTGCCTATGTGACAATCGAGATGTACCTTGTACTTTCCAAGCCAATCCATCACAAGAATCACATCATAGGGCTTCACATGACACACGATCATATCGGCATGAAGAATTTACCAATCTATCACCACTGGTACGTTAAGTACCTTCCCTAACGTATCCATGACTTGGCCTCCCGCAGCCATAACCAAGTCATAATCAATTTCTGGTTCCATCGTGAACCCTCCTGGATCAACTAGATCCGGTCTCACAAAACAGTGAGTAGCCCCTGAATCGAACAAAACATGGGTTGCCACATCACCCATACTTATGATCCCTACACATTCATTCCAGAATGCTAAGGTTCCATACAATTTTTTATTTTACAAGCACATTCTTACTTAGAAATTTTAAATATGAGTGATAGGGACTCACCAATAATCGGTCTCGCGGCTATGCTTGTTTCCGCATTGTCTCCAGACATGGTGTACGCCCTCGACATTATAGCGTGCCGCTTTGTTGGTGGTGGCAGAATTTCATTTGCTTGTTTCCCTGTCTGTTGTACAAGCTTTGGACAATATGGCTTGATATGTCCGGCTTCACCACAATTGTAACACACCCTCGGACTATTGTCCTTCCCTTGAACCATCGATCTTGGATCTTTTTCTGGACAATTCCGTACTTGATGGTTACTACTCCCGCAACGATGACATGCATCATATACAGCTCTACACTCTCCAAAGTGCATCTTCCCACACTTAGGACAAGGTTTGCGTCTTACAAAGTTGCTCGAACCACTTGCTTTATCAAACTTTATTTTCTTATTCCCCACATCGTTTGCAACTGGTCCATGCATTATAGACATTTTTTTTCCAACAATCTAGCTTCTTCTCCCATTCCGTACTCCAACATGGCAACCTTTTCAACTAACTGCCCAACCGACAAGAAATTCTGAACCAAACATCGGTTCTTGATTTCAATCCTTAGGCCTCTCATGAACCTACAGACTTGAACTTTCTCATCGTCCAACTCACGACCATCATATCTCCCGAGACGGTTGAATTTTGTCTCATACTCTCGCACCGTTCTGATGCCTTGGTGCAGTTCCAAGAATTCACCTTATAATCGATCAAAAGTTTCTTGTGGGAAGTACTTCTCTCTAAACTTCTCACAAAATATTTCCCACAAATTGATATGCCTTCAAGCTAAGGCACCCAATCACCCAATCATCTTTCTTGTATCCTTTAGGACAACATATACTTTCAAAAATTTTATCAATTCTAGACACCCACATCTCCGCTAAAATTGGATATGTTCCTCCCGAGAAGAACTTTGTGCCCAAATGTTGCATGTCATCACCTTAAGGTAAGAAGGACCTTCCTCAACAACAACATCAACTTCCAATTCGGCATTTCTTTGATTATCCACCACTTGCGGTTGACCTACTGGAGCAGCTCCAACTCCAGGAAGTCTCTCTAGCACTTGTGCTAGCAAATTCAGGACCGTCTCAAGTCCCACTTGTGCACCACCCACTGCACCACCAATTCCACCAGCAGGCGTATTCACATTACCACCCGCATTTGCATTTTTGGCAACATTGCCTTGATTCCCGTTGCCACCATTACTCAGATTCCCATTTTTATTATTTTGTGCCATCTGCAAACAGATTCAATGGGTAGTTAGCCTCAAGACTGACTTTTCACACATACATAATGGCAATGAGGAGTCTTACCGCGGTAAAGGCAACTGGAAGGATGGATTTTCCCACTATCCCATCTATTTTATAACTTCATCCTAGAATCATAATTACGCTTTGATACCACTTTGCAACACCCCGACTATATTGGCTTTATAGGACAAACGGCTTACCGTTTGGAAATCCAAAGGTTCAACTGTCTGGAAATCCAAACGATAACATGCTTTATAGGTTTAAGCTTATACTTAGCCATTTTCATGCATTTTTGGTTTCTTTCAGAGTTCTTAATATAATACATGCATTATTATTAGATAGATTCAACTAGTATAATTCACATACGAGTTTTCTATACAAACTAATACATAGTATTGAAATACTAAGTTTTATCTACCCAAAACTATACATATTATCCACCATCCCTTCCATATTTTTCCCTTATTTCGCGTGCTGCTCATTCTTAGCATTACCTGCGACCACAAAAGAGGCATAAGCGATACACATTTGCTTGGTGAGAATGGTTTAATCTATCCCACTTAACACATAAACAGATATGGTTCCCTAAGAACATCAACACAGAATAATAAACGGACTGACTAGATCGTCATAGTCATTTGGATTCACCCAAACCAACCATCGATATAGCCCATATATCGACTAAACTGCCCTGACAATCCGTGTTACCCGAATCGATCACCAGTCTAGTCCATAGACTGACTAAACTGCCCTGACCATTTATATTCTCTAGATCGATCATCAGTTTAGCCCATAACACGGCACTTAAGCCTAGACTATCAGGACAAAGACGATATAGTACGGATACGACACACATGGCAATTTTACGGTTCTACGACCAACCCAAAACATGTATCCGGTCACACAGTCAATCAGATCATGTATACGGCACCCATGGCCTCCAGAACGGGATCATAGCCTTCATCGAACATGAATCCAACCACAAAGGTTAACTGGATGATGTATATTGACCACAAAGGTCAAAGAACGGTACTACGACCTTCACACAACATGTATCTGACCACAAAGGCTATCCGAATCATGTATGACAAGCACGAATGTCATCACAACACATAAAATAGGCACTCAAGGCCACTAGACTATCATGTAGAAAGTATAAGGTTTGGATAATTGCAGTCACTTTTGAAATCGTCGTGAACTGACTGATTTTTTCGGTTCACGGATTGCTCAAGCTCAACAGACCGATTCTCACGGTTTGATTCTTCAATACTCTAACTTTCGCCTTCTATGGAAGCTTTCTCTATCAAGACTGATATTTTTGTGGTGAAGAGAAGAAGTAACCCAAAGGTGAAGAAATATGGCTCGACCAGCTTGGAACCGGTCTAGTCAGAACATGCCACGTCCTTCTTGCATGTTTTTAGACTGGTACATTGCTCCAACCAGACAGACACAGTACTCGATGGCAACCACTATTCTGATCAAACTGAGTGACTGCTCGCTAGCAACCATTGTTTTGATCAGACTGAGTGACCGCTCGCTGGCAACCTGTTCCAATCAGTTTGATTGACTTGCTAATAGCCGTCTCCCAGACACATTCGAAGATACACCAGACGAGATTGCACTTATTTGGAACGTCATAGGATGCAAGACGTTCAAGGCAGGGAGAACCAAGAGTTCACTCATCCACCACCCGGTGATTTGATACGTGCAACAAATCCTCGCGAACTCATTTTCACTAGGCGGGACACAAGCCAGATCTTGGGGGGAGGAGATGAGATTTTTGCGTTCGAGCGTCTACTCACATGTCTGCACTGTCATGCAAGATGAGTCCCTATTCCCTACCCTTTTTCAAAGGAGTCCTTGTCCCCTAAGGCTATTTCTTAAGCAATTGATGAAGTTTTAAGGCCTACATTGGATGTCGAGGGAAACTTTGGTGCCTCAACTAAGGATAGGTGGATGCATAACACATATTCTTCAACATGTTCAATCCAATCTCGGTAGGAATATGTGGACCTCACAGCTTATGGACTACGAATACTTGAAGTATCTCCAATTCCTAGTGGGAAGGTCGGACGATAGATTTTGCTACCAACTCTGGAAAACAAGCGACTCCAAGGGGATCATCTTACTCCCAAACAGTAGAAGTACAACCTTCAAGAGGAGCGAGAACATAATCTTCAACCACGACGACTCCACCGAGCAAGAAATTGTCTCACAAATGGCGCACCTAGAGTCATGTTCTGACAACCTCTCCAACCTCTCCATTGAAGAGGATCCATATGAACCCTCGTTCCATGATGATTGAGGTACCACTTCTTCACCTTTGTACATACATTTTCATTTCATTTTTTGTTTTTATTTTTGTTTTTGTCCTTCTCCCGGATTCTTTATCACATAAGGGATCGTGTGATTTAAGTTTGGGGGAGGGACCGTAGCTAACTTGGTTATATTTTTGATCTTATCATGTATATACATTTTGAATAGTTATGATTTATAAAATCCCTAAAAATCAAAAAAACAAAAAAATCAAAAATTTTGAAAAATCTAAAAAAAATTGCATTTAGCTTCATCTTTTTCTTATTCTAGTTTAGTTTTATGATCATCTTAGGTTGCATCATATGAATAGGAAACCAATGATGATATTTCCTTGCAAACCCTAAGCTCTAGCCTTTTGAATTAGTATCCAAAGTGTGATGAATAGGATTGAACATTCTAGTAATCTTGAAAAGTCTTGAAGTCCTTGTGTTGAATCTTGAAATTTGAAAATCCATCGGTAAAGTCTCGAAGCTTGCTAGCTCTAGGTTATCTTCATAACTATTTGGACTTAATTTGGACATTTAATTAGCTTGCTCAATGGATATTTTGATGTGTTTCAAGGCTTAATCATTTTTATAAGCTAAAACGGTCATTATCATTTTTAGGATGATTACCCTCTCTACCAAATAAACCCAATATCCTAAACACTCTCGAGTTACTTTTTCTTTAGATATTGATCGGCAAAAACTCAAGAGTATAGAGGGCGACAATTGAACACTTCCATTTAGCTAGATTGACCACATCATCTAGCTCGTAGGAAGGGTATTTAGGAATGGAATATTGGGTATTGGGTAGATCTTAATGTCTTGGGAGTATTAGCTAAAATTTTGGTTCTAATTCTTGTTCTAAAAAGATAAGGGCAGAAGTAGGTTGGTAGTGATACTTCAAAAGAAAAATGTTGGATGAATGAGGAAAAATAATGATTAATTCCCACTAGTTTGAAATTGAAAGAAGAAAGCCCTTAAGTTCAATTAGATAAAATCACTTAGGTTCATAAAAGTAAAGGCTAGAAATTCATGAAAATTTAGCAAGGTTAGCCTAAGAAATAAAAGGATGAAAAAAGAGCTAAAACAAGTTTAAAGGGGGCAAAAGAAAGAATGAAGAATCTAGTGGAGAAAAAGAAAAAGCCTAGGATGAAAAAGATTCAAAAAGAAAGAGTTGTTTGGGAAGTTTTAAATCTAAAAAGAGATGGTTGTACTCTTAGATGTTGGTAGAATAGTACTTGGGAATTGGGGAATGATTAAAATGGAAGTTGAGAGATTATATGCCCCATTGTCCTTTGTCTCTTCTTGATTTTGCTAATTTAATCACTCCCTTTTGAGTGATTGCCAACGATTGATTGTAAACCATCTTTTGATGCATTGGAATCCCCTTTCGGCCTAACCAATTGAAACCTTTAAGTTATCCTTTGAGAATGCTTCACTATTAAAAATAATTTTAATGTAACAATATGATGTAGACTAGATAGGTGGATCGCTTGCCTTTGGTAATAGAATGAATTTTGAAAATGCTTGGATGATTTGATGAGTATAGATATTGGATTGGGATAGATGTGTTGGAATTCATACCGATTTATAACTCTTTATAAATATTAATTATGAATTTATATTCCCAGGATTCGTGCAAATAATGAATTAGACCTAAATATTAAGGTATAGAATATACCTGGTAGTTACGCAGCGGAAAGGTTAATGAAACTAGTCGTGGTTTCTGAGCACTCCACGTGTCGTGCCTCTACCGGTATGCCCACGCACACAAACTGGATCGAAGACGGTATGCTAGTACCTTACGAAATCAAATCTCTAAAGAGTCGTCGCGACGAACAATTCGTCTCTGTCTCTTTTTTCTCTTTCTAGGGTTTCTTGTTAATATCAACTATCGTTAATTAACCTCTCCATTAATCAATGCACGTTAATGTATATATAAGTTGTTAATGTGTTAACACAATAGTCAATGGGCCAAGCTCAAGCACTAAAATCTTAACCACATTAACATTAATGTACGTAACTATATATACATTATATATAATCGTACTCATACGTACACAAATATATATATATATATATATATATTATATCTTATATAAAACATATATATATATAATATATATTGTTAAAACCCAATAAATAATTAATCCAGATTGCTTAGGTGTGTGACCTTGTAGGATTATATAATATTAGCAACGGATTCATAAACCATAGATTATAAGCGGTTTCTAGCAAAACATTATAACCACCTAATAATATATAATTGTCAAACCTTGACACTACAACTTTATCTAGAGTAAGTACAAAAGATTTCAGGACATTCCCAACAATCTCCCACTTGTAATGGAATCAACTATTCCTATATCCTTTTGTCACTATATCTTGATCTCAGCATAAGGCAAGAAACTGTGTCATCCTTATTTAAGCTAGATCATGTTTATCGAGCTCTGATTTATACTGATCAACCATACGATTGACATTCACCTCGTTAGAGCGCGGCCACGCATTTTTTTAGTATCAAATCTTCGATAGGCCCTGAGATATCTAT
>OVBE01000545.1:29090-48190 GCA_900406425.1 Iberis pinnata | reverse complement strand
GGGGGGGGGGGGGGGTTGACCGCACAAGGCAACAAACAGAGGAACCAAGATTCTTCTTCTTCTGAGGAATTGATACATGTGGTTCCTCTTGCTGTGAGGAAACGTTTCCTTGATGGTCGGCGAATGGGTACGAGAAAATCATTAGGGAAAGAGATCCTCCACCGAGATGCTGAAGGTGCAGGGACTTTTGGTGTCCGACTATCGAGCCGAGCATACCTCGTTTGGCTGAGGCAGGCTACTCCGGGTCGTTGTTCGTCGAAGCCGACATAATAACCGGGGTGATGCCTTCCATTATGGACAAAGCACATCTCCTCAAGTTGGCGAGGGAGTGCGACTTCAACGATCCCAACTTGGTCTTCAGGATTCCGGGTCCCTGGAAAGGTCGTGGAACCTGGTAGTAAAGTTTTTACGGTCAATCCCTATCACACTATTATTGTTATTGTAGTATAAATAGGTTTTCAATCCAAATGGGTGTGTTATTAACCACTCTAGATGCAATTGAGTCTAATGATTCAAGCCAAACAATAAAATAGGTTGTTATCCAACAAGTTCTAAACGAACTAAACATGCAGAAAATAAACAAGAAATGAAAGTTAACATGCATAAACAAAAACTAAGGAAAAACAGCAAGTGAAGTAAAAGCAGGAAAGGGGATGGTACTAGCATGCAATCAAAGGAAGCAGTTCCTAAGGATGGGGATGATTGACCAGTGGTCCTCCTTGAACTACCCATACACCTAATATACCTCAAAAAATGAGCTAATCCCTAGACAACAGATTCATAAACAACCAAGTCCAATCTCTTGATAAATGATTTCAACCTAAGCAATATCCAGACCTAACTCTCGTTAACGGAACACTACCTAACAAGCATGAAGAACCAATCTACTAAAGCCAATAAACATCCTAAAAATCTAATCTCTTAGGTTAGGTATGAAAATCACGTGTTCAGACATTTCATCAGACACCTTTTGGGTGCAGAAATGTCTAATATCAAATTTCAGTTGATCAGAAAGAAATAAGCATGAAGAACAGTGAAACAAAATGGATCTATAGACAATCAACTTAGGCATTTAGGAAAAACAAGGATTCAACACCAGTCTACCCCATCCTCATGGTAATTACTCACTACACATGGTAGCTACGAAATCAGAAAACATAACTGCTAAGCAAAACATCTAGATCAAAAGTCAACTATGAAGAACAATAAGAACATGAATATCTGAAACCCATAAACTAATGATCAAGACGAAAAATCAGAGATGTAGAGGATGATGATCAAGATCAGCAAGAACACCAACCCAGAAAAACAATGATCAAATGATATAGTAACAGAACCCATAAATGATGATCAAGACAAAAACGAGATTAAAAGCATAAAACAGTAGATCAACATGCACCAAATAGTCCCAAACCTTAAACTAAGCATGAAAATGAAGAAATTATAAGCTAAACATGAACTTCATAAGAAATCAGAGTTTGATCAACCACGAACATCAAAGGAAAAACAAAGTGGAAAGAAAACCTAAGACAAAACCCAATATGGCATAAAATAAAGCTTAGTCCAAAAGAGGCGTTTTTAGGACTTATATAGTAGTTTAGAAAAGCCCTAAAAACACTAAAAGCCAAATGTCTAGAAATCCCTATTGATACTTCTTAACCCAAAACTGGGTCGTCTTGGTTTGGGTCATCGACTCAGAATGAAGATGGCTTGATGAGGAATGTAGCTGCATGATCGAGTGCTTGGTTGAGGTAGAAGAAGATGTGGTCAAGGCGATGCTGGATTTGATCAAGGCGATCACTCGGGTGATCGAGCCGGTGGACAAGGCGGATAAGAAGTTGCTCGAGGCATTTAATGGAAGCAATGCAGAGCAGCTCGAGGCATGGAAGATAGCTCGAACTGGACTTGGTCGAGGCGGGATGGCTTGGCTTGATGTGGTGATCGAGCTAGAAGGTCGAGGTGGCCAAGGGAGCTGGGCCATTGATTTAACCGTTTGAACGAGGGGCGAGGTCAAGAAGTCGTGTGATATAGCCGAGGTGATCGAGCTAGAATAGCCAAGAGATCGAGTTGGGCTTGATGACTTAGCTCGATGTGGTAATCGAGCTGGGCTCGATGACTTGGCTTGATGACTTGGCTCGATGTGGTAGCTGGCCCGGTTGATCGAATTTGACTTGAGCTAACATTGAGATGGCCTTTCCTTCTACTTCTCCAAAATTGCAATGATGTTCCACAAGCTCCCTAAAGTTCTGAAAATCTCTGAAATGCAAATGTATGCGAATGCTAATGCAGAACTTCCTAAAAATGAAATTTACTAATAAAGTCATATAAATGCAACATGTAGACATCTAAATGACCCTAAAATGATGGTAAATAACTTCTCAAAACCACTAAAATACAAAGACATCATAACCCATTGCCTGGTTACTTTGCTGTGTCTAAAGATTACTTCACCGACGCGCATCTGTGGTTCCCATTGCCAAAGGTGTTCGTTGAGTACTGCACGTAGCACGAGATGGCCATCTCTCAGAACGTTGTTTCTTTGTTTCGCAACTAGGTGGGGATTCTTGTGCTGGCCGCTAAGGTCGGCGTCGATGTCTGCGGGAAGTTTTTTGAAGAGATGATGCAGATTTGTCATAGCCCTCGGACCGTTGATGGGGTCAGCCTCGACACGGGGTTCTTCTATGTCACCTTTAAGAAACAACATAAGTTTCTTACCAGCGTGAAGAGGAATATCTGGGATTGGAAGCATCACTGGTTTCTTGTGAAAGTTCACGAGGCTGTCACCCCAGCCTGTATCTATGATTATTCCAGAGGATCAAATTTATCCATCGGTAGATTCTCGCGTCGACCCTGTCGCCTTCTCTTCTCTTGATCTAATTAATTTTCTCCTTGCTTGCAGATTTGTCGCTGAACCTGAAAGCCTATCCTCCAAACTTCTTCAATAGCGTGAGGAAAATAAAGGCTCGCGGGGTCGCTTTGTGGAAATACATCAACCAGAAGAAGGTCCCAAATACCATGATCATTTCCCTCGAGATTAATTGTCTCGCTTTACCGCGTCGTAGGTTCTTTCATCGCGCTGATCCGACTCTCTTGTAATGGATTGGAATCGCTGCCCAGTCATTTGCTAAAGGATGTCTTCTGATAATTTTGTTGAAGAAATGAAGGATGCCGCTCTGCAGAAACAAGCCGCCGTCGTTGCTTAACTGCTGGGTGCAGTTGAGGTTCTGGAGGTGACGGAGGAGGTCCAGGATCTAGTGATAGAGACAATATATGATACGTTGGGGCCAGCCAATGGTTTGGTTTAGCCGCCTCTATCGGAGAAGGTCACGGGTAAAAGGATCGCCGACCCTATTACGAAGAGGAAGATGAGGCCCGTCGATGAATTGAGGGCGAAAAAGCGGGCTTACAACTTAGCTATCGTCATTGTTGACCCTGAGGGCGATCCCCCAGTTGCGCCTGCGGAGAACTGATAAACAAGAATTTTCCAAATTCTAAGTCTGAGCAAATACTTAAGTCTACTTATGTTGATGTAACACTTAATATTCAATCCAATTCAGGTAATGTTTAACACATTAATCCTATTAGAATCATGTCTAGTCTAAGCTATTAAGATTTGTTGGTTTCGGACATTCAAACATGCATAAATTAGTAAGTCAATAAAAAGTCAATAATTTCAAGAGTCAATAGTAATTAGCAAAAATCAACAGAAAATTAAACTTGAATTCAAAGGTAAAATGCTAATCAGATGGTCTAGGTTATTGACTCGGATGATTAAGTGACTTCCTATGATGTTTAATACAATCTATTAAGCTAATCTTTGGTCTAAAATTCTCATAGATAGACTAATCCACTCTCATGGCACTAATCTTTTCTCTAGTCATGCAATTAAGATAATCTCTTGGATATTCACATAATTATGAAGCATTAAGTCCTAATCCATGCTAAACCACTAAACTAACTAACACAAATCTCTTGGTTATGCGTCATTTAGATCTTAGGGAAATTATCTCCATCTCTTGGTTATGCGTCATTTAGCATCCACCGATTGGTTCAGGAATTTCATCGAACATCTTTCTGGCGATGATTTCCCTAAGATCTAGATTCAATTGATCAAGTTAAATCTAGCACTAAGATCATCTACTATATGAAGATTAATGAAAACTAAATCCTAAACATCATAATTCATCACTCAATCAACCTAATCTACCTAACCATTTTCTTGTTAAGAAACTACTCAGTAATCATCGAGAAAACAAAAAATCCAAGATTAGATATGTGTCGAATAATGATTAGAAGTAGATTTGAGAAGAAAAGAAGCAACCAAAGCAAGAAATCAAACTCAAATAAGCATAAGATTCAAAGTTTTACAAATTGTTCTTAAGAAAAGCCAAAGATAAACTCTCCAAATTAGGTTTTAGAGCTTAAATAGTATCCTAAAGTTGCATAGGGTTAATCCAAAAAATAGTTGGGGTAACCCAATTCAAAATGGGTTTAAACCAAAAGAGGAAAAGTCAAAATCTTGGTTTCTCGGCTGATACCGGTTTGGCCAAACCGGTACGCCAAACTAGTATCCACTTCTATCACCTGGACAAATGAAATTCAATGCAAATTCGTGCTAAACTAACCTATATGCATGCAAATATACTTAGAATGGATGCAAAATAAGAGTTAAAATGAACTAAAAACATAATATATCAAGAACGCAGATGGGGGGAATTATGGTATTGACTGCGTTGTAGTCTCAGAAAATGAAGGGAGTGACACGATAGATCTCGAGTGTGGGGAAGACGTTGACATGGTGAACAAGGACGAAGATTATCAGGGCACGATGGAACGCTACGAGGATGGCGCTGAAAAGATGCTCTTCGAGTTTTATTATGCCAATGTCCTCAGGATGTACGACGACACCGTTGCCTGCATGGATTTGGTTCGTCGATTAGGCCCCCTCGGGTCGTTTGTGGAAGATGAGAAGGACGACAAGAAGACAAAGATTTTTGATGATTTTTCCTGTTCCTATGTCAAGGTACTGCGTTAAATTGTCTTATCGGGGTAGATGTTGCATCGTTCTAACTTCTATGTTTCTTTTAGACGGGGATGCTAGGGAACCATATGTTCAAATGGTTCAAGCTGAAGCTAAAGAAGGCGCATGAAGCTAGAGTGCGCATGTCCCAGTATAGGGACAAGTTATGCGGTCTTCTAGCTCAGGAGAAAGAGAAGGTTAAAGTCCTAAACGAATTACAGGAAACCCTTGACGCGCATGCCAAGGAAAGGGTTCTATTGGCAAAAGAGCTATAGAGAAAATGAAGCTTGGTACGGTAGAGTGTGAAGCTCTCAACGCCGACAACGAGGGGCTCTCTTCTCAAAACGCCGAACTGGAGGTGGAAGTTAACAGACTGCACGAGGAGAATGTCGCGATGAGTCATCTTGACGATGATACCAACAAGGAGAGGTCTCACCTTCAAAGGAGGTTTGACAAAAAATTTCGGGCAAAGGTGGAGGAGGCTAATAGGTCGTGGCGAGCTGACGTCGATGAGAGTTTTGCCAGGGTTCGTCAGCATTTAGAGGAAAGGTGGGAGGTCCAGGCTATTGATGAAGCAATTTATTGTTACAGGAAGTCGGGGGAGCTTTTCGACTTGGTGAAAAGTTTTGGCACCGTAGTGCCCGAGCTGCTAGTCGACTCGCTGAAGGAGCAGCTGGAGGTTAAACAGGCTGTCTATGTTGGAATGGTCATCACTGAGTTAACTGCTGAAGACTTGGGTGGCGCTCTGGCTCCTCCTGGGTTACCTTCTCAACAAACCGAAGATCAAGCATCATCGGTTCTCCCCTCCAGAACGGCTGATGCTCTTCTAACTCATGATGCCTGATTTTCCTTAGTTTTTTTTCCTTATATTGTTTTTCCTTTTCATTTTGTATTTCTTCGCGAGGTCAATGTAGTAAAACCCTTTATATTATGACTTATTTTTCTCTTGGTATATTTTGTATGAGTTCTTCCACAGGTTGTGTTGTTTAGACGGTTGATTTAGCGAGACTTAAGATCAAAGGTGTGAAACCGCGTTTAGTTTCAGATTTTCCTTTATATTCTAGGTGTGCAACGACCTTGCGAGTCTGGGCTCGACTTATGACGTGGTCGACGCATTCTAGAAAGTGCAAGTATAGTACTTGGCTTTTCGACAACAAGTATTATTTCCTGGTTGTTACTTATTCCCATAGCGATTATCTGGCCAGGATGTCGCTACGAGTCTGGACTCGACTTTGTGTTTTTTGAGGCTTAGCTCTACGAGTTTTGACTCGGCTTTTATGTGTTTTTCAAACCTCAGATCGGCAAGTTTGGACTCGGTTTTGTATGTTTTTGAGGCTTAGCTCGACAAGTTTGGACTTGGCTTTAATGTGTTTTTGAGGCTTAGCTCGGCGAGTTTTGACTTGGCTTTAGTGTGTTGTTAAGGCTTAGCTCGGCGAGTTTGGGCTCGACTTTATGAAGGTATAGAAGTGAATTGATTTTATTACGAAGGGTAAAAAGGGGTATTTATTCCCCCACCCCATTTTTTTACAGCTGCACTCTTATCATGGCATGCCTACATACCCATTATAGAGGGATCAAGCCCTTCATAGTTCACTGTACCTATTCCAGTAGTAGTAGAGCTTCAGGTGTCGCGCGTCCAATGATCTAGGCTGCATTGTTCCTTCAAGGTCGGCGATCTGGTAGACACCTGGCTTGACGATCTTTATGACTTGGTACAGGACTTCCAATTTTATGTCGAGTTTGCCTGCTCGGTATTCTTTAGTGTTTTCGAAGACATGGCGAAGTACCAAGTCACTTTCGGAGAATCTTCTATTGTTCACGCTTGTATTGTAATATATGGATGTGGCTTATTGGTAGTTTTTGATGCGGAGTAATGCTTAGTCTCATTGTTCTAGCCTCGTCTAAGCGGTCGTGTAACATTGTGTTGTTTAGGTCGCTTAACTATGGCATCTTCAGGCGTCATAAACTATAAACATTTTCCTTGGCAGGTACCATGGCTTCGACTTCGTGAGACATTGAGAAAGGGGTTTTGTTTGTTGCCGTTCGTGGAGTTGTCATGTGCGACCACATGACTCCTTCAAGTTCGTATGCCCATAGGCTCTTCTTCTTCTCCAGTCGTTTTTTGAGGCCATCGACGATCATCTTATTTGTTGCTTCGACTTGCCCGTTTCCCTGTGGGTATTGCGGCGTTGAGTAGCTTTGATGGATGTTCCATTTAATGTAGAAATTCTCAAAATTGTGCGAGCAGAATTGGGTGGCCTTACCAGTGACGATTTCGTAAGGTAGACCATCCCTGAAAATGATGTATTCCCATACGAAGTTTTGAAATTTGTTGTCTTGGATCTTGGAGAAAGCCTTCGCCTCAACCCACTTGGTAAAGTAGTCGGTCTTAACTAGTAGGAAACGTTTCCCTAGCGATACTAGCATAGGTTATACGATGTCCATGGCCCATCGCATGAAGGGGGTATGTCGAAGCGGATGTTCACAGAAATTCGGTAGGTTGGTGGCTCGTCGAGGCGTGGCGTTTGCATTGATCGCACCTAAGTGCATATTTGTGACAGTCTGCTATCATAGTCGGCCAATAGTGTCCGTGCTTCTTTATTTTGAATGCAAGTCCCCTATCGTTCGAGTGATTTCCTCCTGCGCTGTCATGTGTTTCTCTGATGATGCCGTCAGTTTTGTTGTTGTTGAGGCAGGTTAGTAGAATGCCCGTGGAGTCCTGCCGCGGTAGGTATTCGTTGGCTCCGTATTTCATCTCTCCAGTCGACAACTGGCGGTTCTTGGTCGGCTCCGTATTTAAAGTCGTCGTCGGCTATATCTAGGTCGTTGATGTAATGGAAAAAGTTCATGCTTATACTTGGCTTTGGGATTTCTTCGACCGAAATGGTCCTTTGAAGGTTCGAATCGGATGACGAAGCTATTGTTGCTAGTGCGTCAACGACCTTGTTCTCGCTTTAAGGGATCTTGACTATTTCGAAATGATCTAGTTCTCGTGCAAGTTTTTGTACTACTCTGAGGTACGCGTCCATCCTTTTTCTTTTAGCCTCGCAATCCCCAGCGAACTGGCTGCGACAAGTTGGGAGTCGTAGAAGGCACTTATATGCTTAGCGCCGATTCCTTTTGCTTACTTCAGTCCGGTAATTATTGCTTCCTATTCGGCCTCGTTGTTGGATGCGTTGAAGCCGAGAAGAAACGATTGCTCCAGAATGTCGCCGTCTGGTGAGTCTAACCGGATTCCAAATTTTGATCCTCCCGAGGATGAGGACCAGTCGATGTGAAAAGACCATATTCACAGGGCTTTACCGCCCTTGATTAACTCTTGGGGTAGCTCTGTAATGAAGTCGGCTAAGACTTGTGACTTGGCGATCGTTCTTCCTCAAAAATCGATGTCGTACTCGCTGACTTTGATGGCCCATTTGCCATCCTTCCCGATTGACTTGGACTATGTAGGATTGTTCATAGTTGTTGGGCCGTGAGGTTTGCGATTGAGTGCAATTGAAAGTATGGTCGTAATTTTCTTGAGGAGACGACGACAGCATACACCAGCTTTTTCAGGGTTGGATATCGGGCCTCGGTGCCATCGAGTATCTTGCTGATGTACAAAATGGTTCGTTGCTCACCACAATCTTCCCTAACCAGGACGCCGCTAACGGCTGTAGCGGACACTAATATATAGAGTAGAAGCATTTCCATGTCCTCTATCTTGGCCAGGATCGACGGTGACGCCAGTTATTCCTTCAGTTCCTTGAAGGCTTGCTCACATTTCTCGTCCCATTCGAACCTTTTGTTTCCTCGTAGGAGTTGATAGAAAGGCAGGCACCTATCCTTCGACCTTGATATTAACCTGTTGAGGGCGGCGATGCATCCAGTTTACCTCTGCACTTCTCTAGTGCTCTTTGATGAGGGAAAGTCTAGGAGTGATCTTATATGCTTGGGGTTTGCTTTGATCCCTCTCTGCATGACGATGAAACCTAGGAACTCCCCTAATGTCACGTCGAACGTGCATTTGGTGGGGTTGAGTTTTATCCCGTACTGATTGAGAATGGCAAAGCAGGAACGCATGTGGCTGACGTGTCAGCTCTAGATAATGACTTGACGAGCATATTGTTGATGTATACCTCCATGATGGTGCCTAGAAGGTCGGTGAAAATTCGGTTGACCAGTCTTTGGTATGTCGCCCCTGTGTTCTTGAGTCCAAAAGGCATAACCTTGTGACAATACGTTCCCTTGTCGGTGATGAAGGCCGACTTTTCTCAATCACCGGGATGCATCATTTTATGGTTGTAACCGGATAAAGTGTATGTGAAGGAGAGTAATTCATTCTCGGCAGTAGCCTCGACGAGCCTATCGATGTAAGGGAGTGGGTAGCTGTCCTTCGGGCAAGCTTTGTTCAGCTTGGTGAAGTCAACACATACTCTCCATTTGCCGTTAGTTTTCTTTACGACCATTGGGTTCGCCAACAATTTGGGGTACTTGACTTCGACTATTGACCCAATGTGAAATAATCTCTCCACTTCGTCATTAACTACTTGTGCCCTTTTGGGTCCTAACTTCTGTCGTTTTTGTTTAACGAGTTTGAACGTTGGGTCGACGTTTAGCTCGTGGAAGGTGATGCTTGGCTCAATTCCCTTTATAGATTTATGTGAATGTGTCAGTGTTTTCTTTCAGGAAGACGATCAGCTCTGCTCTTATCCCTTCGTCTAATTTGTGGCCAATCCCGACACTTCTCTTCGGATAGTTGTCATCTACTCTGACTTGGTCGATGGTTTTGCAGTCGGGGCTCTTACGATCTTGGGGGAGGTCTGGTCGCTCCGAACTCCCAAGTTGTAACTGCTATAATTCGGCCTCTTTTGCGCTTTTCTCTACAATGTAACATGTCATTGCTACTCTTTGGTTATTTTTAAGGGAGATGGTTTCCCCTGATCGATGGGATTTTGACACATTAATGGAAGATTGAGACCGCCGCTTTTGTTTCTGAAAACCATGGAGTTCTGAGGATGGCGTTGAAGATTGGATGTTCATCGAAGACCTGGAACTTGGTGATAATCATGTCTCTTCCCACTCGAATTGGAAGTTTGATGGATCATATTGTTTCCACCGTGTTGCCTCCAAAGCCGGTGAGGGATTGGGTGGTCCTTTTTATCTCTTCCTCTATGATTTCCATTTTTTTGCAGTGTACTTATGTCTACCGAACTCCCGGTGTTGATGAGGATTCTTGTCACCTCACAATCTTTAATGACATGTTCGACGATATATGAATTCTTTTTGGATATCATCGACCCCGATCAAGTCCTCGCTGGTGAACCTAATTGGTTCGTGTTGGAGAGGCCTGCTGGTCGATGCCTCCCATGATGATGTTTATCCTTCATCGCGAATTAGGGATGTCGCCTTCTCTTTCATTATTGTCCTGGCTTTGTGGGGGAATCATATCCATTTTAATGATTTGCCTCTCTTGTTGTCTTCTTGTATTTTGCGGTCCTAATTTGGTCTATAGTTTTGTGATCGCTCCCTTTAGTTTCTTAGTGGATACTAATCATGATGTCTCTGCCCGTCTCGTTCGGGTCCCTAGTCTGTCGTGTTGTGACCTTGGCGGTTGTGGAATTCGCAGAAGGCATTACGCTCGTCGTCGCATCGCTGGGTTGCCTGTCGTTTTTGTTCTTCGACGAGGTTTTTTTCATGTCTCTTTCTTTTGTCGAGTTTGGATTGACCTTCGTAGAACTGGCATGTTTTGAAGGGTTCTTCCTTCTCTTTTCCTCCATGGGCTTTGGTATGTTTGCGTGCCATGGCGGCCTTTTCCTCTTCCATTTTGATGAATATGTTAGCCCTATAAAGGGAGTCTTCGAGGGTTTGGGGATGGTTTAGGAGTAGCTCATCCATGAACCTGGATTTGTACCATAATGCATTCATGAGCGCGGCGATAGCTGCTTCGTCGAAGATTGCTACTTTTGATACTACTTCCTTGTATCGTTCGATGAATAGCCTGAGGGGCTCGCGATGTCCTTGACTCAGCGACCATAGGGCGGTAGTTGATGCTTTCTTCTCCATGAACATGGAGTAATTTTTGACGAATGCTGTTGACAGCTACTGGAAGTTGTCTATTGATCGGGCCTCTAGGTGAGAGAACCATGAGAGTGCTGCCCCTCCTAAATTTTCCATGAATTATTGGCAGAGATCGGCGTCCCTCTCTTCATCGATGAATTGGGTTAGTCCCATCGCGATCACGAACGCGATCATATAGTGAGTAGGGTCGACGTTCCCCTCAGAGGTTGGAAATTTAATCTTTTTAGTGTGCTTGATTCGGGTTTCTGTTATTCTCCTTGTAAATGGGGGTTTTTTGAGTCTCCTCAACGACTCGCTCGATCTCTGGCGCCGAACTCATGGCTTTGTGCACGAGAGAACTCATCTTAATTAGGCTTTCAGCACCCTTATCTCTTCACTTTGGTTGATGGCGTTGCTGTGGTGGTATGAATCGATGCAATGGTTTTTGTGGCGCGGGTTTTCCGACATCGGCATCAGAGTGTCTGTGGACCCAAAGAGGTTCCTGTTCAGGACTTCCAGTTTGGCTCTTTCCAGGCTTGCGCTCATCACTGCTTCGAACTTGCTCTTCAGTTGTCTTGACTCTTTTTCATGATCCTCCAGTCTACGCAGTAGTGTCTGGTTAGTTTCTTTTTGAGTGGGTACTCCTTGGATCTTATTCGCCGACCCGGTCGGTGTTTGTTGATCGTTGACCCTGGCGTCTTGTTCTTCGAGATGGGTTTCATCTTTGACATGTACGAAGTCGTCTGAATGGGTTAGGTTCGCCATATCTTTGGAGCGTTGTAGATTAAGATGTGTTGTTTCCTTTTAAATAAGTTCCTAGTGGAGTCGCCAATTGTTAGATCTTGGGTGAAGGTCCCCCTTAATTTGAGTACGTATTTGAAATGTGTAATTACAAGTGAGGTGAGATCGTTGACAGACCCGACAAGCTCACTAAGAGTAAGACATCTAAAAGCGTCAATTTCTCTCTCTAACTTCTCTCTAGATTTCCTCTATGAGAATTGTCGATCCCCTTTCCGTTGAACTTGTTCCCCTTTTTATAGTGCTTTTTCGTCATCTTTCAACTACGTCAGGCAAGTGACTAGGCGCACTGTTTCTCCGGTGGTTTGGTCAATAGGTTAATGTTCTGCGAAAGCTATAGGGACTAGGCGCACTGTTCCTTCGGCGCCTCTGCCTGTTTCGTCGCATTTGGGATGAACTTTTGAGATTGTTCTTGCCCATTGAACCTTCGGCGTGGGCCATATCCTACATCTTTGGTGCAAAAAGTAATCTACGTACACAGCAAACCCTAAAACAAATGACATCAAATTTCTTTTATGATTGTAACATTTAGCTACAAACTTTTCTGTCAACAACGTTCATTTTTGTATTAGATTAGATTTTGAACCAAGTGGTAACACATAGATGTCATTAACATAACCCAATAATATAAATTCTAGTTTTATGATTTTAAAATAATAAAATGATTGAAAACACTATGATTTAGTAGTAACGTAAAGTAATTGATTCTCTTATTATAATGATCTAAATTCTCTTTTAAAATAAAGACTTATTCTTTAAATGGAAATATAAAATCTAAAACATGTTTATATCGAAAGTGTCATTCTGGTCACTTAGTAAAACGAAAAAAAAAAAAGAGAAATCAGCTTTAACTTATTCTATTGTACCTTCTCAAATAAATGAGGAGACGAAGCCACCACGTCGCCCAATTTTATTCATATACGTCATAATCAAATATTGAATTGAACACACATTAAATACCAATATTTCATTTTTATAGTTTTACAAAAATGGAAAGAGTAACATTAATTATCAAAGAATATGGTTGAATTGAATAATCAATTACGTTATAACGTGCTTCATATGTTTCCACTCGTTTCTCTATTGCGATTTTATTGATCTATATCTTTACCGACAAACCACATATTTATTAGAGAAATACCACTAGATGATGTATATTATATGTGCTAATATTTAGAAACTAACATCTAGTAAAATGTTATTTTGCTTTTTGATTGAATAAATCAATATTTGTGATTGAATGTTTTGAGTGTCTTGGAAAACAACTCTCATAAAATGTATATTTAAAATCCTACTTCCAATCCTTCTTCAATCGATTTTTCTTCTGCAATTTCTACTTTCACAAAAAGAAAAAATCGTTCTTCATATAGTATTAATTCACTCTATGAAATCGAGTATGTTCCCGAAGATTAATTACCTGAAACTACTCTCTCTGATGAATCCTTACGAATACTTTGCAAAAAAGCCTAGTGATTTTTCGGTCCGAGGTGTTCGAGAACTCATCAAACCATCCTCAAGAAGGCGTGTCATGGAATATGTACAATCCAACAAGTTCTCTTCATGCGAAGTTCCAGCAACTGAAGAAGAACAGTTCATCTCACTAAATATCCCATAACATTTACCTCGACTATGGAGACACCAAGGATATACTCATCTTCACCTTGGAGTTGTAAGAATCGGTCTTACCTTACATTCCCAAAAAGGTTTGCCTGTCATAGCAAGGATAGCTTTAATTGACTCAAGATTAAATACGTATCAACAAGCTTGTATTGGAACGGTTCAAACAACATTGAACGCAAGAACAATATTTGTTACTTTGTTCCCAAATTTTAATGTTTCGTTACAAGATCCAAATCTCCAAAAGACGCTTAAGGTTCAATTACAGATCATCGGAGCACCAATGCAAGAGAGAAGTGCAGTAGCTACTTTGCATCATCAAATTATCTAGAGGATTCAAGATCACGCTCTTGATCTTGTTCTACTTTCCAGATGAAGCTCTATATCTTAAAGTCACATATGCATCGCAAGCACTCAACTCTATTCAAATCCCTCGACAAATTTCTTGAGAAGAATTATTGCATCTACTACGAGAGTCATGGGTGATAAGTTATGAGAAGATGCATCAAGCATCTCACTCTCCTGTCCATTCCTCCGAAGTTAGTTTCCATTCTCGCACAGATGGCACTACAAAAATCAAATTCGAAAAACCAAGATCTTCATTTTAAAAGCTATTCACATAATTTGCCATACAAATAAACGAAGACGAAATTACATCAAGACAACAAAGTCCGAAGCCGCTTTATTTTGACCAATATGGGAATAGTGTATACCCTTTTAGGGATGAAAATGGGCACAAATTCTTTGATTTCTGTGACTGTGATTCTTGTGAAGAGGACATATACGAATCCGATGAAGATGAACGTCGTCGAAGAGATATCTCGAAGGAGATCCCACTGTTGGCCCTCTAGGTAAAGAAGGATATGATTTTATCGTCCAATATTCAACAAAAAAGGAGGAACCCCAACAAAATATAATGATGATAACTGACGATGAGTTTCCCCCCCCCCCACAAGAATATTTCACCAGAGATGATATCGATTACAGCCCGAACATTCTCTCAAAAGATATCAACTCGTCAGGCCCTTACAAGATAAGTCAAGGAGAAAGGGTCCTGAATTGGCAAACAGAAAATGCCATAGCTCAAAATCGACTACTCACAACGATTAATCACAAAGTCGATCAATTGCCTAAAGAAAATAACAAGAGGTTAGAGAGCCTTCAAAATTCAATAACGGAAATTCATGGAAGACTTAAAAATTTGCATCACGAAATGATGACAATGGCACAACATATGATGGTGGGCATAACGCAATTCAAAAACAAAGAAGCTGAAACGGCCAACCTAAAAAGTCAACTAAAAGACCTTCAAAGATGCCTCGAGAGTAAAATTTACAATCAACGGCAACAAAAAAACATACTTCAATCCTCTTGGAAGTATGTCCTCGGGAACGCCCATGTATCAAGGAGCATATTCACCTAGATTCCTTTCAGGATATCAGGATCATAAACCTAGAACTCTAGTCCCTGGTTTTCTCTTTTCTGATGAAGCTTTCATATCTCGGTATGGCACAACATTTGCAGTTTACTCGAAGCAAACCCGATCAAAACCAAGGAGGCAAAAGGATTATGAATTTATGGTCAATCCAACAAAACGACCAACGATTACTTCATCTTCTAGTCATGAATCAATAGAAGAAAAAAAGAAAAAAGAAAAAGGAAAAGATATTGGCATAATTGAATTTTCAATGTCAAATCTGCTAAATACACTTGGAGAAAGCTCTAATGCTTTGCCAAAAGAACCAGAGCTCCAAAACAGTCAAGCATCTTCATCACATCCGATAGCTATGATAAAAAATTTCTCGGACTCAAGCTATAGCAACTACGAGTTCGAATCTGATGATGAGTCATTGCAAAATCAATTTGCAATAGGTGGAGGATCGACACAAAAAGAAGAACCAGACATTGTTGAAGTTTTCTCAAGCGATGAAAAAATGCACTTCGTACATCTTACGCACCAAGATATTCCAAAAACTTTTGCATCCAAAGTAATGGTGTTTACATTTGATGACATACCATTCAAAAAATGGAATGATCGACTTGACGAAATCCACGCATGGGTGAATTTTTAAGCAATTTCGTCTCTAGTGGAGTTAGTAATACAACAATTTACAGCAAGACTCCCAGGAACCTTGAAATAATCGTGGAACTCACTTGGTGAATACATACAACAACAAGTTTATCAAACAACGATACCTTTGCTACTAGGAGAAAAACATATAGAATTTATTGGTACACCAACACATTTGAAAGAACAATTACAAGAAAAATTCTTTACAGGAAAATGTTTCTCATTAAACAAAAAAGATCTGGAAAAACACTTCGAACAACAAACAAGAAGGTATTATGCGCATAATGGATTAAACAAGCAAATACAACAGTACGTGTTCATAACACTTGACAAACTCTACAATCAAAAGGAATTTTGGATGGAGTATATGAATAAATCAAAACACTTATCCAAAGTATGTGCTAGACCAGACCTATCGATCAAGTGTTCCAAGTCCAAAAAGAACTGCTCATGTGATGCAAAAGGTCGACCTCGAAAGTTTAGAAAGTCATTAAGGAGAAATTTCAGCAAACGAAGGCGCAAACGATTCTTCCAAAGGAAAAGATGATTTAAAAAGGAAACTAAATGCCTTCTATGTTGCAAAGAAGGGCATTTTGCAAAAAATTGTCCCAACATATCTTCGAAGAAGAAGCGGTTCTCATCAACTCGATATCTAATATCTCGTCGGATATTGATTTAGACAACTATGTTCTCAAATCTGTTCTATCATATGATAGTGACGACAATGATGCAATATGTGGTTACTCAGACTATGATGAATCTTCTTAATCATCTACAGAAGAAGAAAATGATTGTTGTTTCAAAATCACCCAAATTCCACAACAAGATGAGACACAAACACCACATTTACCGGTAACAATATTGGATCCAACATGTAAAGAAGATCTGGTTCATGCAATTGCATTTATAGATACTAGAGCTCATACGACAATCATGAATCCAAAGATCCTCTCAACTTCCATGTGGTTACACATCAGCAAGAGTATCGAGTTGCTAATTCAGGTTCTTTAACGATAAAACTCAAGTCAAAACCAGTAACTATTGAGCTCTTCCCAGGATGTCAAATTACAAGTGAAATTCTTGGTTCATCAGCACCAGGAAAAGATTTTGTGTTAGGATGGGATTTGTACTATGCATTGAAGAAAAGGTTCGATATCTCTATAGAACCAAGAAGAATGAAATGGAAGACATTATTCAAAGCTTTCATGTCAATTCCAAGATTATTTTCAATCGAAGGAAATATAACTCCCAAGTTCGATAAAATAAAAGAAGAGATCACGTTTTCTTCATGTGCTGATTCTCATACAAAGTTCCTTCACAAGTGTAAAAATCCACTATGGCTAATTCGAAGTTCTTCGTGTCATTACCGTTTAAAGAAAATGTTGTTATGACTCCTACAAAGGCAAGTCATGCAGGAATGCCAGCCACTCTGTTACAACAAGCTAACGACGAATGTGATCAGTTGGTAAATCAAGGATTTGTCTCATCAACAAATTTCCCATGGGCATGTAAAACATTTTATGTCAACAATCGTGCTGAGCAAGAAAGAAGAAAACTCATATTAGTTATTGATTATAAGCCTCTTAATCAGTACTTACAAGATGTTAAATTTCCTCTACCAAATAAAAGGGCACTTCTTCAATATCTTCATGGAGCAACAATATTTTCAAAATTCGATTTAAAATCTGGATTTTGGCAACTAGGTGTGCATCCAGAAGAAAGGTACAAAATGGCATTTTGTCTATGAAATCGTCATCTCCAGTGGAATGTTCTACCGTTTGGTCTAAAGACGGCACCCTTACTATTTCAACAGGCTATGTTACGAATATTTAAGCCGCTTCTACATACGGCTTTGATTTACATTGATGACATTGTCTTATTCTCGTCAAATGTTGAAGAACATATTCAAGTGCTTAAGAAGTTTCAAGAAATAGTCAAAGAGTATGGAATCATGTTATCGGCCCGAACGATGATTATAGCCCAGCCCAACATTGAATTTTTGGGGATGCAAATTGAAGATGGTAATTTTGCATCACAAGCTCATCTAGCTACAACGCTTCTCGGTTTTCCCGACGAAAATCTAACAAGAAGACAAGTTCAAAAATTTCTAGGGGTCATTAATTATATAAGCGACTTTATCCTGCAACTTTCGCAACTGACAAGACCACTCCAAAAAATGCTGACAAAGAATCCACCACAATGGACAAAACGACAGACAGAAGCATTACAAAGCCTAAAGTTATAAGTACATAAGCTACCACCTTTAAACATTCCTTCCACATGAACACACATTTTGCAGACAAATGCGAGTGACAAATATTGGGGTGCAATTTTATTTGAAGAGATAAATGGTCAACGTCAAATTTGTGGATAAAAAAAGTGGTCGCTTTAAAGATTCAGAATTGCATTATCACTCCACTTTCAAAGAGGTATTAGCGGTCAAGAGAGGAATTGAAAATTTGGAATTTCATCTGATAGGACATAAATTTCGGATTGAAATGGATATGTCATCTTTCCGAAGATGTTACAATTCAAGCAAAAACTGGTCCCACATCAACAGTTGTTACGATGGAGCGAATGGTTTTCGAAGTACGACTTCGAATCGTTCTATTTAAAGGGATTCAAGAATACCCTCGCTGATATGCTAAGTCGAAACCCACCCGAAAAAAATTAATCTAATGTCGACTTCCTCAAGAAAAAGCTACTTTGACTTTGATGCCAATATGCCCAAAGACACTCGTGAGCTTATTTTAAGAAAACGTTTCCACGAAAGCCTTTGTGACAAGATTTTATTTTATCAGTCTCTCATCTTGTCAAAGTACAGAATTAACAGTCATTGCATTGCACCAATGGGAGTCCATCCATATTATCCATTTCCACACCTCTTCCGTATCGAGCAAATTCATATGCCAGAAGAAGTTCTTTGCTTCCTTTGGTATTTCTGCGCAGTCCATACTATTAGAATCACATTTGACATTCAATGGCTTTACCAGTATATCCATGTTCATCAAAGTAAAAAAGATTGTCTTTCGAAATTCTTAACATGGTTTGTACCAGTACACGTATGGAGTGGAAAGATAAAATGGTCAGCCAAAGCTTAAAAAGCTTTGTGGATTTAAGCTTTGTGGACAAGGAAATCTTAATCCTTTCTTTAATCCTCACATGATATACTTCTTCAATAGACCAGTTCAACTCAACGAGAAGACCAACAATGTTCATGCTTTGCCCAACCTCATGCATCACAAAGACTATCCAAGAGAAGTTCGTCCATATTTTAATGTCAAAGATAACGAAGCTTACGAAGAATTTCAGACTCATGCATTTCGACTTAACAGTGCCAACCATTCCCTATTTCTTTCAACCCAGTATGAAACTTTTATCTAATGGAGTACCATATGAGCCTCGATGAAGACTTGCAATATTTTATGGAGAAAAGTGGCTACGTCCCCAAGATATTGAAGAAAGTAACATACAAAGAAGTAATCAAGAAGAAAAACATAATTAAAGAAGAAGACAATGTAATTAAAGAAGAAGACCCAGTCGAAGATTATCCTC